>QEPC01009705.1:2687552-2723687 GCA_003113815.1 Sphenodon punctatus
ACCCAGGCCATGCAGTCTCCTTATTTTCCCAGTGCCTGTCAGCTGTGGGGGCTTGGATGAGGCTGAGCCATCTGCAACTGAATCCTGACAAGACGGAGGTGATGTTGGTGGGCGAGGGCTTGGGGAGCCTGGGGGTGGTTGAATCTCCTCTTGTTGGGGGGGTTCGCCCCCCCATGGTGTCTCAAGTGCGGAGTCTGGGTGTTCTCCTCAATTCGCGGCTCAGCTTGGAATCTCAGGTTGTGGCCATGGCGGGGAGTGCGTTTCGGCAGTTACATCTTGTCCGGCGGCTTCGGCCGTATCTCTCAGACTCCGACTTCACCACTGTCATCCATGCCTTCATCACCTCAATTGGCTCGACCTCATCCAATCCTCCACAGTTGCCAAACACCAGGACATCACCAAGACTGCAGGGCCTAAGTCTGATGAAAAGGAGAAGTATAACTGAGTATCAACAGCATACTGATGACATCAAACCCCCAACCTGTGCTCAACATCTCCCAGTGACTGCATATACACATTGAACAAGAGGGGGAACAGAATAGAACTCTGTGGAACTCCGCACAGGAGGTCCCTGGGGGACGGCGAACAATCCCCCAGCACTACTCACTGAGATCTTTCAACTAAGAAAGAACAGAACTACTGTAAAACAGTCCTGGTTGAATTTCCCTTATCCAGCTCTACTCGCAGATCGTCGACCAACACCCACAAGCGCAGTCTCAGTGCCATAACTCAGATGAAAGTCAGACTACGAGGAAGCCAGAAAACCAATGCAGTCCAGATGCGCCTGGAGCTGCCAAGCCACCGCCCATTCAGCAACCTTCCCTAAAAAGAGAAGGTTAGAGATGAACCAATAATTCACTGGCAGGTCAGTGTAAAGCGATGGCTTCTTGAGCAGAGGTCGGACCACCGCCTCAGGCAGTTTGGCACTCCGTCCTCCTGTAGGGAGGCATTGATAATCCCCACCAGGACCTGCCTCAATGTCTGCTTGCTGGCTTTCACCAGCCAGGATGGGCAAGGATCCAATTTGTAACCTATCACTAAAATCTGCCACTGTACCTGATGATTGGAAGGAAGCAAATGTAATGCCAATATTTAAAAAGAGCTTCAGAGGCAATCCTGGCAACTACAGACTAGTATGCCTGATGTCAGTGCCAGGCAAAGTAGTGGTTGATAAGAACAGAATTTTTGAGCATATGGAATAATGGGGAAGAGTCAACATGGATTTAGCAAAGGGAAGTTGTACCTCACTAATCTATTGGAATTTTTTGAGGGTGTAAATAAGCATATGGATAAGGGTGAGCTGGACGATATAGGGTATCTGGATTTTCAGAAGGCATTTGATGAGGGGTCTCATGAGAGACTCTTGAGGAAACTAAATAGTCATGGGATAGGAGGAAGTGTCCTATCATGGATCTGTAACTGTTTAAAAGATACGAAGGGAAGAGTAGAACTGTAATAGGGTGGCTTTCCCGTTCAGGAAGCTCCCTATCTACAAGGCCTGGCCAGGAAGCTCCCTATCCACAAGGCCTGGCCAGGAAGTTCCCCAGCCACAAGGCCAAGGTAACCAGGATGTAAGGGTAGGAGTGTGTGCAGTAGGGCCAAATGGCACTGAGCATGCTCGGGACTTATAAAGGCCTGAAGCTCAGTTAGAGCAGGGGGAAGCTAGGTGAAGGAGCTCGCTGTCAGAGCTCCCTTCCTCTCCGGACTGGACTCACAGCCCGGACCCCAGGGACCCGGACTGGGCCCGACCTTCCTCAGAGGATCCAGACCAAGAACAGGTCAGACAGAAGGGACTGAGCCAGGGGCCCCGCAGGGCAAGATGCCCAGCAGACATGCTACTTGGCAGGGCAGGCCTTGGCTATAAGGGTGGGGACCCCATTGGGTACCCACGTAGCGTAGCCCTGGTAAAAAGGGGCAAAGGTTGTAACCAGGGGGCTGCTAATTCCCCTGTGAACTCTCCCGCGCCCCGTGGGCTCTGGGAGAGACCCCCCCAGCTACAAGGACTAAATGGTCAGTTTTCGCAATGGAGAGAAGTAAATCGTGGAGTGCCCCAGGGATCTGTACTGGGACCAGTGTTGTTTAATATATTTATTAAGGATCTGTAAAAGGGAGTAAAAAATGAGGGACTCAAATCTGCTGATGATACATTGGGTACAGCCACACCATACGCTAACCTGATTTGGGCAGCCTTATCCCAGTTTGGACACTGTTGTCATGCAATGCAGTGGCTTGTATGCCCAACGGCTGCCAGATATCCATCCCACCCTGCGGTGGGGCAGTCAGTCAGCTGCTACACACTGCATCTCCGAAAAAGGCTGGGGACTCAGTGCGAAGTAATCTTAGCCAAAGTGGAGTAAGGCTGCCTGCCCCTGTCCCGTGGTGAGGCCCACCAACTCCGACGAACTGCATGGCAGTTGCCATTCCCGTACCTCCATGTCATGATCGGAGATGGGATGATGGGTGGAACTGGGAGATCGTGGGTGGGGGGCAGGGCCAAGTGGCCCCATGTGTGGCCAAGTGTCTCAGCCTGCCCGGAGCGTGGCAGGATGGCCGACAGAGACCCACCTTCCTGGTTTCCCCTCAGAGGGGGGTGGGGTGGACCAACTGCCCTGCTCTTCTTCCCGGCCCCGAAGTGTGGGAGTTGCAATTGCCCGCTCCAGGGTGCACGGGGATTGGTCCCAGCCAGGCTTGTGTGACTGTACTCAAAGCTTATTCAAGGTAGTTAAAACCTGAGTGGACTGTGAAGAATTGCAGGAGGACGTTGTGAGACTGGGTGACTGGGCATCTAGAAGGCAAATTAAAATTAATGTTGACACATGCAAACTGATGCACAGAGAGAAAAATAATCCAAACTATATGTACACAAGGCTGGGTTCTAAATTAGGGGCTACCACTCAGGAAAAAGATTTTGGAGTTATTGTTACAATACATTGAAATTCTCAGCTCAGTCTGCGGCAGCGGCCAAAAAAACAAACAGAATGTTAGGAATTATTTGAAAAGGGATCTAGAATAAAACTGAAAATACCATATTGCCTCTTTATAAATCTATGGTGCGACTGCACCTTGAATACTGTGTGCAGTTCTGGTCACCCCACCCCACTCCATCTCACAAAAGTTATGGTAGGACTAAAAAGGTACCGTGAAGGGCACCAAAAATGATAAAGGGTATGGAATAGCTCCTGTATGAAGAGAGGCTTGATAAAGGGCTCTTCAGCTTGGAGAAGAGATGACAGAGGGGTGTGGAATAAGTAAATAGGGAACAGTTATCTACCCTCTCAAATAGTACTAGCATTAGGGAACACTCCATGAAACTAATAAAATAATGATGTATTTTTTCACTCAACGCAGAATTAGCTTGTGGAATTTGTTGCCAAAAGATGTGGTCAAATCCGGTAGCATAGCTGGGTTTTAAAAAGGATTGGATACGTTCTTGGAGAGTAGGTCCATTATCGGCTATTAGCCAAGTAGGTTTAGGCGATGTAACTTCTGACTGTCAGGACCTGGGAGTGAACAACAGAGAATGGATTGCCCGTTGGGACAAGCAACCGAGATTGGTCACTGTCAGAGACAGGGAGAACTATTGCTCTGACCCAGATGTTCTTATAAGACTTCTAGTTGTACTCTAATGCTCTATAACTAATAGGAAACATTGGGTTAAATTCCAAGCCCCGTGCAGCAAACGTGAGACACATGCGATGTGTGTGTACATCTAAGCATGCAACTTGCAGGCACCCAGCGCACAGCCCCGCTCTGGGTGTTAATTAACATGATAGTAGGTGGCTTTGGCCCACTCTTCTACACTTTGGCCTGGACCTCACCTACATGTTTGTGCAGGCACTGCCAGATGTGGCATGGGATTGCCCTGGGCCATGTTGGCAGCGAGTCTGGGCTGTGATCCCAGAAACCTCAGGGGTGACAGCCTGGGCAAAAGTCTGTCTGATCGGGCCAGTGGGCCACAGCGGGTTATAGCATTTGTTAAAGCTGACTGTGACCCAGCCTGGATTGGGTGGATGGCCGTTATGACAGCTCTAATTGGCCGCCATGGCTGCCCATCATGGTGGGGGCGGGGCTCTGGGCTGATTCATGTGGCTCCCTGACTCCCCAGCAGTCCGGTCGCTGGTACATTTGATTGGTGGTCTGGACTGTGTTGGCAATGGCTCCGACCCAGGCCAGGTCATGATGGCAGCACTCTGCCATACATTTGTAAACCCCCGATGGTGCGTATACAAATTATGTGTGCATATGCACACATGCCTGCACATAAGCCACACGTGCGGGGGTTAGAGACTGTGTCCATTAGCTCCAACAATAATATTGTTTTCTAAATATCAACATCTAGATTCCCATAAATGTTTTATAGTTAGGCTCTGAAAATACAAGGTTAAAGTCATACCTTTTTCTGTTATCTTTACTGCATGTGGCATATTTTCATAAGCAGCTAGTTCCTGTCAAACAAAGAAACCTGGGTTTCAGGTTTTATCAATAACTGAGGAATTTTTAGATGACTGCACAAAAACTAACGTTTAAACTAAACTTTGACTTTAACGCAGGCCCCAGTTCGTTCTTCAATAAGTTGTGAAACAGCAGATTCCTGTTGACTTCAGTGAGCAGAATCTGCACAAGCACATAGCTCATCATAGGGCCATTACATTTGTTATGGCCCACTGTGACCCAGCCCGGATCAGGTCTGCCATGGTAGCCATCATTGGCTGCCATGGCTACTTGTCATGGCAGGGCGTTGGGTGCAGTGCGGGGCTGGGCAGCTGCAGGTTCAAGTGGCTCCCTGCCCTACCCAGCAGCCCAGCCACTGGCACGTTTATTATGCCACCTGACCCAGCCGGGACTGTGTTGTCAACAGATTCCCGAGTCGGGTTGTGATTGTGGTGCTCTGCCGACACTTCTGTTAATATCCATTATCTCATTACATCAGCAGTGAACCCCTCTGTGGCAGGAGACACTGTGAGAATATGACTCCATCAGAATGACTCCACAACTGCTAGAGCAACACAAACCACAGTGGCTTCTCCACCACCTTAATGATGAAGCATTTAACACTTCTTCTGTGAGGACTGGAAGAGGTATGTGAAGGTAGATCTGTCCTACCTACTGATGTGCATAAATATGGATCTAGGGCCCTTTTCAATCAAGCATGGGTGGGTGGGCAGGCTGTGCATGGGGGTGCGTTCCCATGGACCCCCACTCACCTCCACGCAAGAAGCATCTGGCATTGGCGCCTGTTGCTCCGTGCGTGGGTGGTGGGTGGAGCATGGGATCCCGCATGCACCCCCACCCACCGGCCACAGCATTTGCATGAATGCCCACCCATCCCCCACCCACCCACCATGACATTCAAATGGACGTTCCCCCGCCCCCCTTCCCCGCACACGTGGGCAAGGAGCGGGGGCATCCGATTGAAAAGGGCCTAGGATACTCTCTAACCTCAGTCATCCTCTCAGTTGGTATAATTAACCCATCCAGGGAAAGGTCCTCAGACCTTCACATTGCAAGGATAACATGGAACTTCAGCAAGGTCATTGTACAGGCACTCCCCAGAGGGATGGGTTCTTCCTCAGGTGACTTGTTCAGGGCACATGCTCAAGTAAAATTGTTCCACTCAATATTTTGCAATCAAGGTGATAGACTTTTATGCCGCTTGCACACGAGATGGAGCGGGGGGAACTGCCATGAGCCAAAATCAGGGATGGAGAAATCACTTAAAGCTCTGCTCATGTGCATGGGGTTTTAAATGTCACTAGCCCATTTCTGCCTACAGTGGCCATTACCTCCCCTTTAGAAGAGGACGCTTATGAAAAATACATGGGGTGCAGGGCTGCACTGGAACCAATACAGCCCTGCACCATGTATTTTTCATAAGTGTCCTCTTCTAAAGGGAAGGTGTGGCCACCCTCTTTCTCCTATGATTTCAATCATGGATGACAGGGCTGGATTTTGACCGGAGCCACGTCCTTGGAGCAGTCCAGTGATCTAGTTTATTAATTTCTTGAATTTATTTTCATTGTGTAGCTATTGTTGTATCTCTTGCTAATCAGATTGCCATGTGAACAACCTGAACAACTGAAGTCTGTAATCCCAGTCAGGCTTGTTTTAAATAAGAATAAATCAATAATGCAACGTTTTATTGATTTTGTGTCCATCAGGGTTACCAGCTTTCCTGTTTTTGGCTGGAATTCCCATTTTGGCGGGGCTGGGGAAGCTTGGTTGGGACTGTTAGAAATCCCCCTTCCCCCGCTTCCACTGCTGCTGTTGTTTTTTGTTCCCTTCAATGATTTTCCTTGCTTTCCTGAAGTACAGGCCAGCCAGCACTAGGTGATAGCTGAAAGGGCTCTTACAGTTTGCAGAGTATCTGTTCCCCTGCCCTTCCCACTAACAAGAAAATGGCTGTAAGTGGTGGAGAGTGTGGAGGGGAAAGCTCTCCTGGATCTTCTGCTGCCACATTATCTCTGGGTTCAGCAGGACCATCCCAGCTGGAGCTGGGCAGCAGCAACCACAGTTATAGAATCTCCCCAGCGCTAGGCATCAGAAGGGCACCAGGTCAGAGCTGCTGAGCGCAGGAACCAATCCCAGGAAGAGCTTCGTGTGGGGTGGAGTGGGGTGCAGCATTGTAGCTATGGATGATGTCCGTGCGACCTCCAAACCCTGACTATGGTTGCCAGATCCACAGATTCTTAAGGGTGGGCCTTCCTGGCAAGGCATCTGTGCTGGGAGAGGGGGCCTCTCAGAACAGGGAGCTGTCTTGCCCTGATCTGGGTCTGGGCACCTGGCAGCCAAGCATGGGGTGGAGGCAGCTGGGCAAGGAGGTCTGTGGACAAGGAGGTTTGGGCTTGGTGGAAGGGAGTGTCTCATACTGTGACTGGGCGTGTGTGGGCCTGGAGCGTGCATGTGTCCGTGTCCCATGGGGAGATGTGTGTCAGGTTGGAACAGGCAAGGGGAACTAGTGGCTCTGGCTCTGTGTGTAGTTAATTTATGTTAATATTAATTCATACATGTACAAATCAAGGTAGTAAGGAGTAGTACACGAGGTGTCCCTCCCTCTTGGAGCTTTTCGAAACCTGGTAACCCTATGTCAGACCCATAATGACCATTTGTGGGTACAAGTCCTGCTTACTGCAGGAAAGCAAGCAAAATCAATGCACAATAAATAATGCTATATAAGTCATCCTGTCATCAGTGATGTGTGGTGGCCTTTCTAACAGGAGACTTTGGAGCAGGTGGGACATTGTCTGCACTTCACCTTCAGAGGGCACTTCATATTTTGGGCCTGGTGGTAACAACCCAAAGATCCACCATGATCAGTTTTAGTAGTCTACAACAGCTCACTTTCTTAGTTACTCATGATTAAATTTAGTGGTTAAAATCTGAAAACGGAACATGCACAAGGACAATAAAATAATCAATTTCATTACTGTGTTGTTTCTACCTTTTCCCCAAAGCAAGCCCCACAGCCACTGAACAGCTGAACATTTGTTGGTGTGTATAATATGGAAATTATATTACACAGTGCCCTAAGTACTACATAGTCATAAGCCAGTCACTAAAAATGCTATCCCTGAGCACTACTGCTCATTTCCTTTTAGGAGGTTATGCAAATAGCATCCTCAGTCTCACTCAGTACTCCATCAGTAAGTGTCTCACCTTCCTAACTGATAATAGATTAAACACCTTCACCTCCAAATTGCTTTGCATTTAACATTAAATGTAAAGAGTAGGGGAGCAATCCAACGGCCCGCGTACGACGATCACAGGCACTGTGCTGCAGGTGCTCATGCGTGCGCAGCAGAGCCGTCCGGGGCTGCACTGCATGCACGGCACACGTTAGCTGTTGGATTTGCTCTCTAGGTTTATATATTACTGGAATGTACCTACTGCACTTGTCCTTCCTGGAGCAGTACCGTCTGCTCCTAGAACCAACGTGAGGAATGGAAAAACCTGTTTATCTGCAGTAGTCGGAAAGACAATTCCCTGCATTAAGTCTTCTAATGCTTTATCCAGTCTGGCTTTTAGAGACCAAGAGAAAAACTTGAAAACTCCTGGCAGGAAGATCGGTCCAGTGCTAATATCCTTCTTTTAGAGCACTTGCACATGTTACACTATTTCACGTTATTTTCTATCTTATGGAAGACTTAAAAATTTCTGTGATTTTCATCACAGATGTCTGGGTAGTGAAATCCTTCTCTGATCGTTAAATTGGAATGTGTGCATGCAGTCATTTGTAACGTTAATTTAACTTATGCTAAAATTAGAACGTAGAGAGGCTTGCGTTATTTAAATATTGCAATTTGCGTTGTACTACATTGCAATTACAAAGCACACAGGAATACCTGTGTGCTTGGGCCATGAGGGGAACATGAAAAAAATCAGAAAGAAAATAACATGGGCATGTAGCCAGCATGAATCTTCTGTGATCGCTACCTTCATGCGAGATATTATCGAACATGAAAATCGGTACGTATGTAAGTGGTCTTACTTTGATGAGACGCAGAATTTCAGGACAGTCTTGTGGCCCTGCTGGGCGGATTCGGAAGCGGCTCATGGCACCAGTGACCAGACTCCACCTGGGAAGAGCTGGAGGCAGCGGAAAGGCTGATTACATCCCAGGATGGAGCTGAAGTGCTGTTGGGCCTCCAGGATCTTTTTCACTCACCATTTCAAAGAAATACCTTTGGACAAAGGGGAAGGGGGGGAGACTATCCCTACTCTTTTTCTCCCCCCTCCCCTAAAATGGTAATTCTGGTCCACACTTCCAGCTGTTACCAGCTTAGTTACATCCTGTACTGCACTAGAGTGACTTAAGCCAGCAGCCACTGAGCATGTGGGGAGTCACAATGGAAAACAGCATCACAATCTTCCTTTGCTCCCTGACCTGCTGGGGGCCCTGAAATAAATCACTTGATTTGTAGAAGAGAAGCAGACCAAAGGAAATGTATGACTGTTCAATAACTGAACTTATTTAGAGCAGTTGCCTGTCATAGGAAGCTAGGAGCTTCTACTCAGAGAGGGCAGAACTGGGGACTGCCTCTATTCTCTTTCCTGGTGTTTTAGTTGTGTATGTAATGGGCCCTGTTACAAAGATGAGTGTATGGAGGAGTAATAATTAGCCAGGAAGAGGAAGAAATGGGAGCCCTGAGTGTTTGGTGTGATTTGGAATTAGGAGAGAGGTGATTCAGGATTAGGAAGGAAGGAAGGAATTGAGGTACAGCTGTAGGTGGGAAGTGGATACTAGGTTATGGGAGCAGTCCTCATTGCCCTGATCTTTCACATAATTAGGCTTCTCCATCCTGCTCTTAATGGATAGAGCTGGTATAACAGATGAAAGAAGGCTTCTACAATCACCCTGTATAGCTAGGTTCTCCCTTAATAACTTTCATTCCTGCAGACAAATTTCAATCTAATTTGGTAGAGAACCAGAAGGTCCTCGGGTAAGAACGGATTTATAATTTCACCACTATAGGTGAAACTGGAGGGGAAATATGTCCCCATTTGTAGGTGGAAAATCCCATTGATTTTCACTTAATATTGTCATTGCCACCTCCTCTTGCAAGCTTCATTGGATCCAGGTGTTTGCTGATCTACTAGTTTTTTAATGGCTCGGACAAAAAGTTATTGTTTTCTGATATTGTTTTTCTTTATTGCTAAAATGTCATCTTCAACCGGGGATGTTTAGGGTACAGAGAACTAAATTCTTCCAAAATGACTACCACTTCCCATTGCAAACAACAGTAGTGAGACTAAGCTGCCCTCAGGGAAGATGGTGTAGCTTGGGTGGATCTTAAATAGCATAGTTTAGCTTCATTACCCCTAATGAAAACAATAGGAGATGCCAGCTATCAAAATCCTCTGTCTGCCCCACAACACAATACTGGCCTGGAAAGGTGATCTATCAACAGCAAGTCACTGCTCAAGTTTATACAGAGTATAAACCCGTCGTGGGAGTGCTCTCCGGACCTTCCGTGAGCTGTGCTGGGCTGCCGCCCACTCCCTGCTGCCCATGCTTGTGATAGACTGGCCCCCCATTCCGCCGCAGGGCCTCTGCGCTGTCATCTGCTTCCCCGCCGCCGGCCTCCTTGTATGCTGGACCCCGTCGCCTCCTCCGGGTGGCCGCAGAGCCGTCCCACTGGGGCTTCCCTTGCAGCCTCAGGCGCTGGCCTGTCTCTTATACACATCTAGATGTGTATAAGAGACAGGGCACTGGCTGCGCATTCACTTGTGCCCTATTGTTGTGGTGCCTGTTCCGGGCTGTGTTTCCCCTGCCCCCCCCCCCCCTCCCTTATTTTTTTTGTTTTGGGGTCCTCTTTCCCCCATTGCTAATAAAGAGCTGTTGTGTGCTGATCTGTCCTGCCTTGTTTCTCTGCCTGCATTGTCACCTGGGCACCCCCTCCCCTTGGTGGTCCCCCTGCCCCCTTCTGTGTGGTTGTGTGCTGGGACCGTGCTTGGTGTGTACTGGTGGGCCCCAGGCCTGTGGGGTGGGCATTGGTGGTGTGGTGTCTGTTCCCCGGGTGGTCTCCCCACTGGGCGCTTGTGGCTGGCTGGGCGCTAGCGGTGGTATTGGTGTTGGGTGGTCCAGCGGGCACCCCCTGGCCTCCCCTGTCCGTTGATGTGGTCCCAGCCCTGCCCCACCCCTCCACACCCCTCTGCTGTCACCCCCTGTTCGTGCTGTCTGAATGCGGTGGTGGCGATGGATGGGCAGCAGCACCGGGGGCACTGGGCGGCAGAGCGTGAGTATGGGGCGTGTTGGCGCTGACCTTTGGCCCTCCAATCCCCCTGGTGCGGGGCTGCGGAGTGCCCTCCCAGGTGCTGTCCATCACCGTGTGCGGTGTGGCCCTGGTGGTGGTGCCCCATGCCCATCCATTGCCCCTTGGTGCCGCTCTTCCCCATCGTCCTGTCCCTTCTGTTCTGCAGCCACCGTTGTCATCCTACTGGCGATCCTATGCCTGGGGGAGCTGGCCCTGCAGCTGGAGCAGGCAGCATGGGACCTTCGGGCACCAGGCGGTACTACAGTGCTATCCGTGAGTGTGCTGCCAGCATGCTGGGCCCTGTCCCCGTGTTCCTCCATGGGGGGTGCTGCTCCTTCAGGCCCGGGGCCTTCTCTGATGGCTGTCTCCTCTTCCTCTGTCCCATTCAATGCAAGCCATGATCAATGAGCGCACCCGGGAGCAGGGGGCCATGTTGGAGTGATAAGAATGGACCCCTAAATTCCCCGACAATGGGTACCACCACCCCCACTCTTGCTATGTAAACTGAGGCCAAGGGACCTGAGAAGAAGGGCATGCAAAAAGCCCCCAGGAACCAACTGAGGTCAGAGAACATGGGGATAGAGGCTTGACAGGGAAGCCTCCCAGGTGCACAAGCAGAAAGTGGGGGTGCAGATGAAAACGGATAGAAAGTAAGGATCGGGCCCAGCTACCCTAGCCATAGCAACAAGGAGACACTCATGGAAAGATACTAGCCAAAGGTTGAAAAACAGACTGGAAGGGAGAGCCCTCTGAGTAAAGAATGGGGTCATTAAGCAGGAGGGCTCACCCTGATTGTAACAAGGAACTGGTGGCCATGACTCAGTACAGAAAAGCCCCCCCTCCCAATCCCTGCATTCGCCAAGAGAAACCAGACACACACCCATTGTACCCTAAAGACCATCGTTAGCCTTACCTCCCCTCCCTGCGTCTTCTGTTTATAGTTTCTCCCTGTGACAAAGATATCTTGGGCATCTAGTATAGCCCTCTTTGTCATGGAAGTACCCTCCCCTCGTCAGCCTATTGTACACCCCAAGCAATCCTGCGTAGCCTCCCAGAAACCCTTTCTCAGTACCCAATAACTGCCCCACAGTTTCCCTTCCACCTCTGAGAAATCTTGGAACGCAGCTACATGCAGTTGCTCTGCACGTGTCTGTGCTAAGGATTTTCTTCCAGACTCTGGTCTGCCCTTTTTGCTTTTTCCTCCATCCCCTGAACTCCGCTGGATCCGTGGGCTGCCTGTCCCGTCTCAACAGGCCAGGAAAGGTAACTGCAGGTCCAGACTTTCCCAAGCCAACTGGGGAAGCCCTCTTCCTCTTTCTCCCTGTCTCCTCCCCTCTCTCTATGGCGTTCTCTTGCTCCCCCTCACTGAGCCAACACCGGAATCCCCCCCCCTCTTCTCCTACCGTCCCCACAAGCCACTTGTGTTTTAAACCCCACCAGCCAGACCGGGGCTGTGTTTCTGTGTGTTATAAACCAATAAACCTGTTGTTTTTGGATACCTGTCTCCTTCTCTCTCTTTCTATTTGGGGAGGGTACATAAAACTGCCTGTAGCGCGTACTGTCCTCAGTTTGATCCTTTGAACACATGGAGACCCCAGTTTAAGTCTTTAAGTCAATTCCCCCCAAAGTTTAAGGAACGGTGATTATTGGGGTACATCGCCCCGAGAGGTCATGAGTGGGAGGGGGTCTCCTGTTAACAGGAGCTCCTCCTGCATGTCCTCGACCTGCTGGTCCGGCTCGATGGCATGCAGGCTGTGCGCTGGCGGCGGACGCGAGGTCACTGGCCCTACTGACCAGGTGCTGTCCTGGGCCTGCCACTGCCCCCCCTTCTGTTGCACCATCCCCCTGCTCTGCTCTGTTGATGTCCCGTTTTTGTTCCCCGTTTTTCTTATTAAAGTTGTTTGTGTTCCTTCCCCAAGTGTGTGTGTTGTGGTTTGTGTTGACCTCTCCCCTCATCCAGGTGCCTCTGGGGTGTGTTGTGGGGTTGCCTGGGTGGTGTGGGTGCTTCTCCCCCCCTCCTTGTCCCCTGTGGCCCATGTGCCCATCCCTGTGTGCTCCTGCTGGCTGCTGCGTGTGGGGTACTCTGCCGGGGGGTGGGCTCTGTGGCACTGGACTGTCTGGGCTCTGTGCTGGGTCTGGGAGGGGATGACTCCTTTGTAGCCGCTGTCATCCCTGCTCCCTCCTGCCCCGCCCACGTGTGTCCTGGCAGCTCGGGGGCAGGGCCATGTTGCGCAGCTTTGTTTGCCTAGTGTCGGCCATGTTGTACCACCGCTGTGCTGGGAAGGGCTTCCCCGGCGTTCCCGGTCCCAGCTGTCTGTGTACTTGCGCGAGTGTTTTCTGGGTGCTCCCTGGGCGGGTGTTTGGCCACTGGGTGTTTGCCAGCCCCGCCCTTTCCCTTCCTACTACCCCCCGTGGTGGTGTCCATGTACCTGTCTCCCTGCTCAGCAGTGCAGGGTGTTCACTGGGTGGGTTCACCCACCCATCCGCACCCATCTCCACCCATCAGCGCTGCTGCCCCATCCATATAAAAACGGCCTTAAACATAATAAACCAACAGTTTGCCAAAACAATATCTTCTTGGAGAATAGTGACTCTGTATGTCATTCTACAGTATTATGACCTATATTGAGTAGTCCACTAAATATGTTTTTGAGTTCTCTGTTAGCGTGTGACCTTGGGTGGCTTCTATGCAGGCATACCAACTTGTTGTGAATTTTTTGGATTTGTCCTCCAAATTTGCTGAGATTTTTTTCCGTTGAATATGTACATACATTTTATCCATTCTGTTTCCAAGATGTCTCTCGTGTTTTTTCAGTTTCGGGCTATTATGTTTATTCCGGCTAAAGCCATTAATTTACAGGTGTCTTGATGGTAGTTCATTAGTGGTATAGTTGGGTAAATTTCCAGTAGAGCTGTTTCTGCCCGGAATGGTATTATTAGACCTGTAGCTTTTTCACGTAGACCAAAATTATGTGCCAGAAGGGCTGAATCCAAGGACAGTTCCACCAGCAGTGGAGCTAGGTACCCTGTTCACCACATTCACACCAACATAGACCGGGATTGGAACTGGCCACTGCTTTGAAATGTTGTGGGGTAAAGTAGTATCTCAATGTTACTTTTATTTGGGATTCTTTAATTTCCAGAGAACTTGTGCAGTTGTGCATGTGTCTATCAGGTCTATCTGGTTTTCATCAATTTTTTTCCCTAGGTCTTTTCCCCACTTTTCGATATAGGGGGTTTGCTTACTTGTCCCAATCCGGATCAATGCTCCATAGATCCTAGCAATCATTCCCTTGTTTGGTGAGTGGTTAAATAAAATTATTTTAATATCAGTGGTGGGTCTATAGTAATGCTGGATTTTTTCCCTATCAGTATATAGGTTTTTTAGTTTCAAATATTGAAAGGCATCTATTTTTGTTTTTGTTTTGCTCTCTTGGATTGAGATAAATTTTTCACCGTGGAATAGTTGCTCCGCTCTCTTGATGTTACATTTGGTAAGTATTTTACGAAGATTAGTGGCTAATTTATTTTCGATTGAGTCTTGGGGAGAATGGCAAGTCAAGCCAGGACACTTTCATGTGTTTTAAGGTCTGGTGCCGGTGCTGAATGACTGTGTGGGAGAAGGGGTGGGTGTGTAATTTGTTGGCATTGGGTATTGTTTCATTGGTTAGTAACTCCTGGAAATTAGACACTGCTAATAGGCGTCTTTCTAATTCTATCCAGCCTGTATTCGCTGAGGGGTGGAACCAGTATTTGTGTGCCCTTAGGGATGCTGCTTTAAAGTATAAATCTATATCTGGCATGTTGATCCTGCCTCTGTCTTTTCTCCTAGATAAAATGGTTTTGCTGATTCTGTGTTTTTTCCCTTTCCAAACTGTTTCTAAAAGAGTGCACTCACATTGTTTAATGAAGGATTTAGGTAAGTGGATTGGTAGGGCCATTGCTTTATATAGTATTTTTGGTAGTGTGATCATTTTAAATAGGTTAACGTTATCCAACCATGAGGTTTTAAGTCGTCTCCAGGTCGCCGCCTCTGTGCGAATCTGGTTGAGTATGCTAGGGATATTTGTTTTAAAGAGCTTTTCATGATCTCTGGTAATATTCACTCCTAGCTATTTGAATTGGGATTTTGTTATTGTAAATGGAACTTGCTTTTCAATAGCCAATCTCTCTTCTTTGTTTTTTGTTATTATTAGTGCCTGGGATTTATGATAGTTGATCTTGTATCCTGATATTTTACTGAATTGTTCTATTAGAAGGAGGATCTTTGGAACAGTTTTCTGAGGTTGTGTTAAGTAGACGAGCATATCGTCCGCGAATAGGGAGATTTTATGATGTGTGGAGCCTCTTTGTATTCCCAATATTTCTTGTTCTTGACGTATGGCACATGCCAGTAATTTTAGGGTTATATTGAAGAGCAAAGGAGACAGGGGACAACCCTGTCTTGTGCTTCTGGATAGATAAAAAGGTTTGGATAGGTCACCGTTTATTAGTAGTCGAGAGTTTGGTTTTAAGTTTAAGGCCTTGATTGCTCGTAGAAAATTCCCTTTTTATTCCCATTTCTTCCATAATAAGGTATAGGCACTCCGGTTCCGAATGATCAAAGACCTTCTCAGCATTGGCTGAATGTGTTAGTGTTAGAACATTTGTCTTTTGTGCTATGAAAAGGAGATTAACGGTTTTTCTAATATTGTCAATTCCTAGGCTATTTGTAATGAAGCCTGTCTGATCAGGGTGTATCACCTCACCAATGATTGCTATCAGTCTGTTTGCCAGTGTTTTTGCAAAGATTTTGTAATCAATATTCAAAGTAGGGATATTGGTTGGTAGTTGCTACATTCGTCATGGTTTCTGCCCGATTTTGGTTATTAGAGTAATTACTGCCTCGTAGAACGTGGGGGGCATTTTCTGTGATTCTATATTATTGTTAAAAGTGTTTGTTAAATGAGGGGAGATGATGCTGGTAGGCCATAAGGGCCACATGCTTTGTTTTTAATGAGTTCTTTTATCGTTAGTTTAATCTCCTCAGTGGATAGGGGGGCATTCAGAAAGCTAGCCTAATCACAATTGAATGTTGGGATTTTATATTTATTGATTAATTCCTTTATCATTACAGGGTTTGAATTGGATGTTGAGTAAAAGTCTACAAAGGCGCCCTGTATTTCTTCCAGTTTGTTTGTTATTTTACCACTTGGAAGTTTTATCGCTGTAATGAAGGACTTTTTTCTTTTATTTTTTGTCATTCATGCTAGGATTTTCCCTGGTTTATTGCAATTTTGAAAATAAAAGTTCTTAATCTTTCTCAACTGTTAAAATCTTTTTTGTGTGTCAATGGTGTTCACTCCTTATTTTTTTGATTTCAATTTGTATCTTTTTGTTGGGGAATCTCCTTCGGTTTCCAGTTGCTGCAACTGATTGTATAGTTCTGCATTTCTTTCCCTTCTATTTTTGTTTATAGCAGCCTTAATGGCTATAAATTTGCCCCTTAGTACTGGTTTTGCTGCCTCCCATAAAGTTTGTGGGGAGGAGACTGAGCCTACATTTAGGTCAAAGTATTCTTTCAGGTCTGATGCTATTTTTTCCTTTATCCATTCACATTTAACTAGACCTCTATCAAGTTGCCAAGTTCACCCAGCCGTTTGTTCAGGGACTCACCATGCGAATTTAGAAATTATTGCATTGTGATCTGAAAAGGTGACTGGTGTCACCTCATAGCTTAAACATCTGTGTAGGGAGTCCTTTTCTAACAGTAAATGATCCATTTTAGAATATGTGTTGTGTACTCTAGAGTGGAACGTGTAACTTCTGGTAGATGGGTTTAAATATCGCCAGGCGTCTATCAGGTTGTGTTGTGTTATCACTGAGGTTATGTTTTTATGAGTATTTTTAAGGAGGGAGCATGCGGAGTGATCTAGGGCTGACAGCAGGGAATTAAAATCTCCCTGCGTGATTAGCAGGCCTTCAGTGTTTTGGGTAATGATGGGTATGTATTTTTTTTAAAATTGGTGGGTGTTTGTATTTGGGGCATATAGAATTACGAGGGTCACCATTTGGGAGTTTAGCATTCCCTCAATAATAGGAACCTGCCTTCCTTGTCTTTCTTTAATTGGGATAGTTTGAAGTTTACTGATGTTGAGAAACCTATCAGGACTCCTGGGGTTTTTTTCTCCCACAAGAGGCATAAATGTCTCCTATATGTCTGCTTTTAAATCGATGAAGGTCTTTTTGTATTAGATGTGTTTCCTGGATGAAAAAAACCCAACTGCCTGATCCAATAGGAAATTTGTTACCTTTTTTTGTGGTTGAGGCCCTTGACGTTCAAGGTTAAAAATCTCAAGGAGGATTTGTTTCCAGCTGCTACTGTCATTAGGCTAGCTGGGGTTTATCTGTGTTTGGTTTATTTGGCTCTATACCAATCTTTAGCTTAATGTTTTGGTTCTTTTTTGTGGTGTGGACATCTCTCAGTCTTGATTGAATACAAAATGCAGAATTAGAAAATGTTTGGCACAACTTAGTAACTTTACAACATAAAACAATAACATTAACATTAGTAGTAGTAGTAGTAATAACATGAACATTAACATAAACAGCAGAATTGGCATCTCGTAGCCAGTGGAACAGTATGTTCTCGTTTTTTCAGCGAGACTGAAACTGTTTGTGGGGGTTGTCATTATTTTTTGTTATTTCCCTCACCCCCTCTCCTCCTGGATTTCTCTGGATTTTTGTATACAGGGTCAGCGCGGATACAGATTCTCCATTGTGCCCTGTCAGTATTTACTTTTGAGCGCATTTCTAAGAATATCAACATACAAATATGTAGTTTTTAAATTGTGATCACAACCAAAATGAAGTATAGGTAGATAAGTATGCCAAAAAAATGACAAAATAACAGCAGTGTGGAACTTATCTGGAAATGATTTTGTAGGTGCCAGGATTCAAGAAGGGGTATATGGTGTTTACAACATGTACCACAAATGAGGTGGTAGCGGCTCCTGCTAGTTGATCTTTAATCTCCTCATTAAGGCCCTGGCGAAATAATGCTCATAAAACCGAGTCACCTCAGCCCAAATCAAATGCCAGTTTTCTAAACTGGGTAATATAGTCGAGTAGGGGCGCCTTTCCTTGTTCTAAATGTAAGATGGCTTGTTCTGCACCCTATGGGGATATTCAAACAAAAATCGGAACTGCTTCAGGAACCATTCATAGTCTTGTAATAAGGCATCACTAGAGGCTAGCAGTGGGGTTGCCCAATCTAAGGTTACCCCGCCTAGGAGTCCAATTATAAAGGAGACTTTAGCTTGGTCTGTTCCATAGGTTAATGTTTGGGTCTGGAAGGTTAAGTTACATAGGGCCAAGAAGCCTTCCTGTCTCCATAAAATTTATCCGGACAGGGGGTTGTTGGTTGTCGGGGCAAGGGGGTACTAGGTGAGGAGGTAGGCGGAAGCGAAGAGGCAGGAGAGGTTATAGAGGGTACCTCTTCTTCCATCTTAGGGGCCTCCAGGGCTTCCTGTAAAGCCCTGGTTTCACTTCCGTAGTTCCTGATTTTCAGCCTTTAGATCTTGTACCTCCATGGTCAAGGCTTGGACTGCCCTCAACAAATCCTGGACTTGTTGGGCAGTTTCCATCTTAGACAGAGGGTGTGTGTGTGTGAAGTGCCGGTAATTCTGTTACAAAGGGGGTGTGTGTTAAAGGACGGGACACGAAGGGTTGGAAGGGAACACGGGAAGAGGATGGAACCCTGGCAGGCCTTTCTCTCCTTGGGAAAAACCGGGGTCACAAGTAAGTCCCTCAGGGTCTTGTTTGGGCTTTCCCTCCAAATTAGGGGGCAACCTTACTCATCACAGGGAAGGAGAGAAAGCCAATGGCCAGGGGGAGTGAGAGAGGACGTACAAACTTAAACACTGATACTCACAAAATATGCAGGTTCCAGGTCACCGTGTGTAGGTAGGTGGGGGCAAGACAGGGTCAAGGGGTCCCAGAGGGGGGTGAAGGGAAGCCGGAACGGGGGAACTAGGTGATGGGGAGGAAAGGGCTCACAAACAGGAATGCGCTGAGGGGAGAGACGGGGAAAGGCAATGATAGCTGTTGGGAAGGGAAGGAGGGGTTTCAGCTTCAGTCACAATACAGACAGGGGTATACGCGGGGTACAAACGCACAGACACAAACAAGGGTACAACACAGAACACTCTAACTCTCTCAAGGTTATCAAGAACAATCACTCTTCACAGGAACAAGGGGCCAGTTTCTCTCACGATTACCGGTGGGGTGTTACTACCCTGCCGGTAGCTTTATAGCACTGATGGCCGCAGCTGGGGTTGGGGTGTGGTTAAGGTTCCACCCACTCTGTTGTATGTCACGCCACCAGCTGTGCACTGTATTGGGGTGGTGTGCTCGTGGGGGCTTCTGAGGAGGGCGAGTGCACAGGCCGAACTGGCTGCGTTGCGCTGCTCTGGCTGTCAGCTGGAGCTGGTTTCCGGCATTCCCTATCGGGTTGCTTGGCAACCCGGGGCATACCCCGTCGTGTCCGCGATCGGAGACGCAGCGTGACACTGGGGTCCTTCTGTGAACCTGAAAACTGCCTACCCACAAGGGGACCATCCCTTATGCCAGGAGCTCACTTCTCTGCCTTTGAGCAATGCAGGTCAGGGGGTGGTTGCGCGTCTCCATTTGGAAAGAGAAGCTCTCTGTAGGTATGAACATTATTGGTCTGAAGAAACATTAAATTGTATGGAAAATAGCAACAAATTATGATTCATTTTTAAAAATTTCAAATAGGATAACTTTCTTAACCCATTTTAAATTAATTTCCAATTCATAAAATAGTTAATTTTTATTTGTAAATTCTCAGAAAATTAATTCTGCATTGAAAGACTATACAGATGTAACACAGTGATTGGATCCTTGGTTGATGTATAAAACATAAGTCTAACTGTAGATTAATCTTTGTGCTGATATTAGGGATGAGAGTTCAGATTTAATTAGGGATTCAAATCCATTACGGATTCAGATCTGTAATTTTCAGATCTGTTGCAGTTTGGACTTGGATCCCATTGAAACCCATGGTGTCAGATTTAGGGATTAGCTCTCTTTGGATCGGGGGACCCACACACCCTGGTTTGCAGATACGAGAGAGATTCAAATAGATGGGATCTTAATCATAGTTATAGATTTATTTAGTTGTTCACACATTTATAAAACCCAGTCTGTAGTGATCCAGCAGCAGTTACCTAGCTATACAATATCCCACACCCAAAGTCAGTCTTACATGTCTTGAAAGTTCAAAATGGTGAATGTCATCTGTCAGGAGCAGGAGATAGGTGACGGCCTGGTCTGGTCCAAGTTGTAGGACCCCCTATGAAGGGGTCCCAGAAAGGGTCAACAGCCCATGGACACCAAGTTAGATGCCAAGCGCTGAGACAATGTTCTGGTTTCTGCTTCAGTCTTTTATAGTGTTTTGGGGAGAAGATGTTCTTTAGTATGCATATTCCAGGGTGCTTGATTGTGCAATGTGCTTGTTGGTATTCATCTTACGGGGTCTGGCTGTCATCTCCCTTTCCCATCCATCTGGAGCCTGGGTGCTAATGATCATTTGTTTGTTAGTCAGGGTGGGCACTTGATAACAGGACATCTTTTTCCCTCCCTTCAGGCAGGGATCAGATATGCTGATGTGTACACCTTTGTTATCTGTTCTGGTGCAAAAAGGGTGATGGTTGCTTGAATGACTGTTGCTTGTCAGTTGGCATCTCCCTGGGCAGGAAATCTCCTCCTTCCCCTCCAGGCATGAAGGAGATATTCTGCATGGGTGTTCCTTTTGTCATTGCAGCTGGCCATTCAGTGTTTTGGGTTGCGTACGTTGCATACAAGCACCCTCTTATCAAGCACCTTTGTTTAGTCCTTGTCAGTGCTTTGTTCCAGACTGGGTGCAATTGGTCAGCAATATGATGTAAATCACTGGTCTTGCAAGACATGATGATGTGGTTGGGAGTTTGTGAAAGTCATGTGAGATTATTTCCCACACATAGCCTACCTGGCTATTTCTAGAAATCCTGCCTACTGGATCAGTACAGATAATTCAGAGCTTTGGTACAATAGTTACATGCATTTTCAAATATGGTCATTGGCTCCAGTATATTAATTCTCATAGTATATTACATACAATCAAATTGCAACAATGGGAAATTTTCCCATTGAAGTCTGACCTTCTCCATCCCCCAGAACCCTGTTTCCCCCCCCCCCCCCGTTGGGGCCCTGGCATGTACTTACTGGCCTTTGAGGACTTAATTGAAACCCCTGCTGTGGGAGGCCTCCTGGCAGGGTCCCCTACCATGGTGTGCTGCCGAGCTCCTTGCTCCACATCGCACATGTGAAAAATGGCTGCTGGGGCCATTTTGCACATGCGCAAATGGCCACCACCCATAACCAAAATGGCAGTGATGTCATTTTGGCTAAGGATGGTAGCCATTTTGCACATGCAGACTCCAGAGCAGTGAACTGCTGATATACTATCCCTAGCTGGTATACTATTTAAAAAACTTACTTAAATAAAACCTGGGTGGGGAAACTTTTCCATCCTGCGGGTCACTTTGATAATTTAGTATAAGCTCTGTGGGACACATACAAGTTGGGGGTGAGGGGTGCTTAAGCAGTATATTCAAGAAAAAGAGGGTCCAGGGCATGGATTTGTACCATGGATCTGTCCCCAATCCTTGTATGAAAAAACACAAAACAAGGGAAACAAAAGTAGCCACTAAGGGAAACCAAACAAACAACAAGACCGCTGCAACTATAATCCCCCCGCTAAGCGCCTTGTGCGCTGCGGGGGAAGTTTGGGCCCGCCTCTGAAGGAATGAGGCATCGGGGGGGCGTCCTGTTCTTTCCCGCTGGCGCGGGGGCGGAGCAAGCTGGCCGCACGAGAAGCAAGCTGCAATCCGTCTGGATTGCAGTTTGCAGCGGCGGGGGTTTGTGGCGCGAAAATGCGCTATTCTGATTGGCCGGTTAAGGCCACGTGGTGCAGCGCGCCGGGCAGCCCCTCACTTGGTTGGCGGCACGCTGCTGAAGAGGATGGTCTTGTCGGCGCTCCGGGGTTCCCCCTTTTAACCGCCCCCCCCTCCTCATTGGCGTCAGAGGAGCAGCTTACAGGGAAGAAGGGATTGGTTTGAGCTGTTGGGGAATTGTCTCGGGTTGGGGGAATTGTCTCTCAGCGGGGCGGAGGAGGACTGTTTTCCTCGGGGTTTCCCCTTGACCCCCCCCTCCTTGACTGCACGTGGAGCTGGGTGTAGGGAAGTGGGGCAGCAAAAGAAGGGGGGATCGTTTAACTGTCGGGGGTTTGTTTATCCGGCGGGCCCCCCCCCCGGTTGGACTTGGGATTGGGGAATTGTCTCGTGAAGGGGACAGTCAGGCGACGGTGCTTGCCTGGGGGTGCTGAGGGTGGGGCAGGCTTGCCCATAATTTCCCCCCTCTCCCCTTTGTTAGGCGAAAGGGGCCCAGCCACTCTATCCTGCCATCGGCAGTGGGGGCAGGATCAGGCCGAGGTTGGGGTGAATGTGCAGGCCAGCGTTGGGGCTTGCTGAGGGGTACTGAGCAGAAGTTCAGGTTTGACTGCACCCCCCCCACCCCCCACTCTGCTGTAGGAGAAGGGTCCAGCCACTCTATCCTGACAAGGTGCAGTGGTAACAGAGCTGCACTAGGGTGGTGTGCCCACTGCTGTGTGGGTGAAGTGGGGTGTGTAGTCGGTGGGGGATCATCAGTAGGACTGGCAATGGGTAGGAGGAAAGGGACGAAGGGGGCTAGTGTCCCTTCAGGTGCCAGGGTTGGGGATGGACGTGGTGACTTGGCTGTGCTGGGGTCTCCTCCAACTGGTCAGTTGGGAAGTTTGGCCCCTGCACAGGGCCAGATGGTGGACGGGAGCGGGGCCTGCACAGCAAGAGTAGGAGGGGGTGCAGGAGAGATGGCAGGGCCTTCTGCCATGGAGGAATTGGTGAGGCAGGCTGGTGCCACCTTGCAAACAGGGGGTCCTGCGCCACCTGGTGGGCAGTTAGTGACAGCGCAATCCTGGAAGCCAGGCCAGGCTGCATCAGGTGATGCGTGTCAGGACAGTCAGGGGCATGGGTTGTTGCAGACTCTGGAGGCGAGGATGAGCGCATGGGATGGAGTCATGGGGAGAATGATGGAGGCCGGTTTTTTAAATGCTGCTCCTAGGCAAATGGTGGGTGCAGCAGCAACGGGAGTGGTCAGTAACCCTGGCTCTGTTCTGTCTCACCCTAGCACGAGTGCGGCAGGTGTGCATGGTCAAGCAGCAGCTGACGGTGCTGCTGGGGCGAGCAGACAAGCTGTCGAGGAGCTTGCAAAAAAGGTGGACCGCATGGAGCAACAGATGTCCCGGATTGCAGCCTTATTGGAGGCAGGGGGTCGAGTGGCGACAGCGAGTGTGCCTCACGTCGCACTGCCCCAAATGGGATTACCTGCGCAGGTGGTCACAAATGCAATGGATGGTGAGTATGTCGGTCTGAGTGGTGCAGTGATGGGGGACCGCGTAGCGTCTCGGGGGTCCCAATTGTTGGGAAGGGAAACTGAGACGGTGTGCCCGCCCATTGCCAGCCAGGTGCCAACCTCGCAAGCGGAGGGGACGGTGGGCCTGGGAGCTGGGGCACTGGTGCAGCAGCCTGCACCTGTCATGCCATCGTTGGGGCAGGGCGGTTTGGGTCAACTGCGGGTGCAACAGGACCCAAACAGGTTATTGTGGGTTGGCAATGTGTGGCGCCCGCAATCGGAGATGGGCCTAGTTGGCCAGCCAGAAGCGGCAGGAGGGGGTCCTGGTCAGGCTGGGCTCGGTCTGACTCCCCAAGGGCAAGCTCAGGTAATAGCAGGAAGTACAGCGGGGACGTCAGCGGCACCGGTAGTGCCAGCTGGTGAAGTCCCCCCGTTGCGTGGAGGTTACGCGAGGGTCTCTGCTCCCTTAGGTGTGCACCTATCTCAGTCCACACGGGAAAAGATTTGGAAAGGGGAGTACATTGATTTATTTACAATTTTGTTTTGTGATCCGGTGCCGGATCCTAATGCGAAACTCGAGCCCAGGGAGTACGAAAGGGCAAAGAGAAGAAAGATAGATAGGAACTGGGCCAACTGGGAGTCGGCATTTATAATTTATGCCGGCGTACTCATGCAGGCGTTTCCAGAGCGGGCGGTGGCCCTCTGGAAATATTTTGATATCGTGAGGCGGGCCTACCTGACTAAGGAAGGGTTTGGGTGGCTAAGATACGATGAGGCGTTTCGGCAAAATGCCTCCATCACGCCGGGCGTACAATGGGATGTAAAAGATCATGACCTCTGGATAGAATGCATCCAGGAGAAAGATGTCGCCAGAACAGATAGTGGTCATGTCATAGTGAAAGGTGGGGGACAGCCCACAGATAATTTTCGAGGCGAGGTGCCCAAAAGAGGTGGTCCTGGGTTGGCATGCTGGGACTTTAATGAAGGATCTAGGTGTTTTCGTGCCAATTGCAGGTTTCGGCACTCCTGCCTGCAGTGCGGCGGGCCCCACCCCATTTCTACCTGCAATAGACGAAAGGGTGGGGGACAGAGGGGTAAGCGCCCCTTTCCTGGGGGAGGAACACGAGGTGGCGGTCCCCCCCAAGCAGGTGCTAACAAGGGCACCAACGCCAGTTAAGTGGTGGGTTCTTAAGGAGTTGTTGGTCGATTACCCGTTAAAGGGGGTCGCGTGTTATGTAGTTGATGGGTTCCGTTACGGTTTTCAGATTCCATTCCAAGGGGTTCGCGAGCGCATGTTTGCGCAAAACCTGAAATCGGTGAAGGGTTTGGAGGAAGTTGTTGGAAGGAAGATACATAAAGAAGTTTTGGAGGGCAGAGTTGCTGGCCCGTTTAACAGTTTGCCGTTGGATAATTTAAGAGTTTCACCGTTGGGTATTGTTCCTAAGAAGGCACCCGGGGAGTACAGGCTTATTCACCATTTGTCGTATCCTCGTGGGTCTTCTGTGAATGATGCGATACCGCATGATATTTGCTCGGTGCAGTATGCTTCATTTGATGTGGCAGTAGAGCTGGTTCGTGAATGTGGAAAGGGGGCCCTGATGGCAAAGAGCGACATCAAATCTGCATTTCGCCTTTTGCCAGTCCACCCTAGGGATTTTGACCTATTGGGGTTTGCATTTCGGGGCCAGTTCTATTATGACAAGGCTATGCCCATGGGATGTTCCATCTCATGTGCGGCCTTTGAGAAATTTAGCACGGCATTGGAGTGGATTGTGAAGCGGAGGGCGCGGTCTGGTCGCGTGACACATTATTTAGACGATTATTTGTTCGTAGGGGAGGCAGGTGCCTCGACGTGTGGCGATTTGTTAGGTTTGTTTAGGGACGTGGCTCAGTTAGTCGGGGTGCCTTTAGCAGAGGAGAAAACTGAGGGACCTGCACCTGTGATGACTTATCTAGGCATAGAATTAGACTCGGTCAGGGAGTTGTCGCGGCTGCCTGAGGGTAAGCTTGTCGAGTTGCAGAAGGAGGTACAGGCTTGTAGAGCTGCCAGTAAGATAACGTTAAGAGCGCTGCAGTCATTGATTGGTAAGTTAAACTTCGCTTGCCGCGTTGTCGCTCCAGGTCGGGCTTTTCTATCACGGTTATACGCTAGGACAACAACGGTGTCGTTGCCCCACCATCATATCCGGGTTACAAAGGAGATGAAGGAAGATTTGGACGTTTGGCTTGAGTTTCTCAGGTCTCACAATGGGGTTAGTGTGTGGCGTGACCTGTTTTTGCTGGAGGCAGAATTGCAGGTCCACTCTGATGCAGCCGGTGCGGCTGGGTTGGGAATTTATTTTCAGGGTCGTTGGTGTGCTGAGAGATGGCCTGCACGGTGGGAGGACTCAGGAATTTTGAGGGACTTGACCTTTTTAGAGTTATTTCCTATAGTGGTTGCTGTCCACTTATGGGTGGACTGTTTTCGGGATAAGAGTGTTGTTTTCTGGTGTGACAACTTGGCTGTGGTTCATGTTGTTAATTCTTTGTCCTCCAAGTCTGAGAGAGTTATGCGCCTCATTAGGGTGTTCGTGTTATGGTGTTTGCAGCATAATATAGTGTTTTCTACGAGACATGTTCCGGGAGTCCAGAATGAGATAGCTGATGCTCTCTCTCGTTTGCAGATGCAGCGTTTTTGGGAGCTCGCTCCCTTTGCGAGGAAAGAGCAGGACTTCGTCCCCAGACAGCTTTGGAGCCTTGGAGGCTAGAGCTGATGGACACGGTGAAGGGTTCCGTGTCCCCCGTGACGTGGCTGGCATATGAGAGAGCGATCAGGGAATTTTTAGGGTTTGCCCGGTCCCGCGGGTGGGTGTTGGTGATCCCGGTGCCGCTTGCCCAGAGGGTGCAGTTCGGACTTGAATTGCATAGGAAAGGGTTAGCTCCGGGTACCATAGCCACCAGATGGTCCGCTTTGTCTTTCATGGCTAAGTTAGTGGGAGTTCAGGATGCCGAGGTGTCCTCAGTTCTTAAGGCGATGGTTACGTCATGGAAAAGACAGGGCCCCGTGCGGGTTGATAATAGGGTCCCCTTATCCCCCAGGAATTTGGCCGATGTAGTGAGTAAATTGGGGGAGGTTTGCTGTGATCCCGCGGAGGTATGTTTGTTTCGGGCAGCGTTTGTGGTTGCCTTTTTTGGGGCTATGCGAATTGGGGAGTTGGTGGTTAAGTCACGGAATGATAGGTCAGGGAGAGAATTGCAAGTTGGTGACATATCCATGACGGGGGTGGGTATGGAGATTAACATCCGTTTTTCCAAAACTGATCAGTTGGGAAGGGGCACTAAGGTGGCGTTAGCGCGATCGATTGAACCGCTTATTTGCCCGGTTGTATGCACAGAAAATTATTTGAAGGTCAGACCAGGTTTGCCTGGCTCATTGTTCATACACCAGTCGGGTCTCCCTTTGACCCGATATCAATTTTTAGCGGTATTAAAGCGTTGCCTCGGGCTGCTGGGGTTGGCCGGGGTGGTTTTCAGGTCCCATTCATTTCGGATCGGCGCAGCCTCAGCGGCGGCTGCGGCCGGTTTCCACCCCCCGGAGATTCAGAGGGTAGGTAGATGGCGGTCTGGGGTTTTTAAGTCATATGTTCGCCCGTTTCCGGTCTTGTAGACTCTGACTCGGGCTAAGTAAGTGATGATTTGTTTTAATTCCTTTTTCATAGGAGGTGGCCGTAATCCCCAGGGAAAAGGAATCTGGATCATCGGCCACAGTTTTGTCAGGTGGGCTGCAAAACGGGTACAGGCATCTAGCTGGGGGACACAGCTAGGCTTGGCCCCAAAGGGTTGCGTTGTGTGGAAGGGTAGAAGAGGGATGCTGTGGCCCCAGCTTATGCCCTTACTGTTGGGTTGGGCTCGTAGACCTCACCCGGATGTGATTTTAATCCATCTGGGCGAGAATGATTTTTCAAGGGGATCTGGGTTGGACCTGTCAATAATGATAAGACAGGATTGGGTCAGGTTGAGGGAGCTGTTCCCGCAGACCATTCTGGTTTTTTCGGAGTTGTTGCAAAGGATTAAGTGGCCGGGAGCCACTAATCCTAGGGCGGTGGATAGAGCTAGGAAAAAGGTTAATGGGGAGGTTAGAAAATGGATTACCCCACTGGGTGGTGTCTGGCTCTGCCATCCTGAAATTCGATGGAACAGGCCGGAGCTCTTTTGGCAAGATGGGGTCCATTTATCTGAGCATGGATTGGATTTGTATATTGGGAATATTAAAAGATTGTTACAGAGGCTGGTGTAACAAGAGGGTGGAGTATAAACACTTTGCTTGGGTGAGGTGGTTGATTTAAGGGGGTGTTCAAGCAAGCTCAGCTGCTGAACTTGTGGCGGTGTTCAGTACCATAGGTTTAAAAATGGAAAGGGCTCTAGGGCCTTGGGTGTATGGGCAGATGATTGGGATCATTCTGCAATGGGTACCTGGTGAGTAATTTAGGGGAGGGGCGCCCCAAATTATCACAGGACGGAAGGCCAGGCGTTGTGTGCATACGGGTAGGATTTAAGCGGTCCCGAAGTTTGCAGCAGCAACGTCTGTCCTTCTGAAGAATGGATCAAGTCGGTCCATTGGAGGGGGATTGGACTGGTATCTCCAATCCAGAAGGTTGGTAGTATGGTACTGAACGCGGGTGGGGGTGAGAGATAGTTTAAGGTTTGAGTTATGTCATCTCTTCACCCCTTCCCCCCTTTATTGTTATTCACCCAAGTTAATTTGGTTAATTGGGTCTAATTTTAAGCAGGATCTAATTGGCATTCTAATTGCCTCACAATTCGGCATGGGAAACAGTTTGAAGCAGGGTAATTGGTTTTAATTCTATCCACCGTTATTCATCAGTTCAACTGGCATAATTGGTTGTCTTGTTTCTTAACAGGTTATTAATTAAATTAGGATTCAATAAAACAGCTGCGGCCAGTTTTACCCATATCCTTTGTGTCTGAGTCTTATTCCTAGTGCGGGGGCAAAAAACGTTACTGTAAGTATACAAAATAACAGCAATGGATGCAGAAGATACCAATAATAACAATAAAACACAAGAATGAAAATTGAATAAGCAATGTACAGTACATACAACCGTAACCCAAAGTGTTTTGGGTAAAACCCTTCATATGGGGTACAAGAAAGATTTGTGGCCCAACAATAAGGTATGTAAGAAAGGCATCTCTCACTTATATTAACTTGCCACAAAAATCTGTCATCTTGGAGGGGTATAAATGCCATCAACTTTACCACTCCATATAGGTTCTCATTAATATGATGGCAATTGACCTTATTTGAATAACCTCAAAAGTACTGCAAACTTCATACACAATCTAGCCTGTACTGGAAACTAGCAGCATACTGAGGAGGAGTATTTATGTGAAATAAATCTAAGTTCAGTTCCTTGTACATAAAAAGAACAAAGGTCAAGGAAAATTGCAGTCAAGCAAGTGTCACCTGCTACTGGTAATGTATGGGCAAACATGAACAAATTTTAAATATCTCCCTTTAAAAACTGAATTGAATTGTATAGAATATGCAGTCCAACAAGCAAAACTATAGTATTTCATTATAAATGTTGAGAGGTGTGACAGTTGAGACAGTGAAAATGTTGCCAAAAAAACTATGGTCAAAAATTGGAATAGTCATTAATATTTTGTGATTAAACTAAGGCCCTTTTCACACAGACACTCAAAATGGGTGTTACATTTTATTATACATGTTGCAGGACAGCAGGTGTGCTGTATGGGTGCCCTGCAACATGTATCATAAAACGTAACACCCATTTTATTAGTGTTAGAGCGTCTGTATGAAAAGAGCCTAAATGTGAATACATTCAAATCTTTTAAGGGATTTGCAATTTTGGTATTTCATGGACTTTGAACTACATTTATAGATGAAGAGTAAGTAGTTTGTGGATTAAAGCCTTAGGAATTAGGGAGAACCTTCTAAATACTTCTCTTCATTGCTTCCATAATCCGATGCTTGATCTCTATTGTGATTCCAGTTTTCTTGCTGTATTTCCTACCTTCTACTAGCCTGCTAGGAGGGGGGGAAAAACAAACCGAGGGCACTCCCTTATGAACAGATTCTTGACCCTAAGTCTGCTTTGTGCCACTCAAATGTTTCATTTGACTAGTGATAAGGGAACTGCTCCTATGGCTGTTATCAAAATAGCTTGCTGGATAATACAAACCAAAGCATTCTGCTCTGTTCTCCCTCTTCCTACTGTCATCACACTCACACATATTGCTGTTTAGAAATTTGCTGCATGTAGGGTAATAAAGTACAAATGAAACACTTGAGATGGGGGAATTTCCATGTGGTGTTTTTGAAAAATGGTGGTTCCTTGATTACAATATAATCTTTTAAAATATAGCTTCCTGATTTATTTGCTGCTCATGCTTATTTTACTTCACTGCCCTGCTGCTGAGCCCAGTGATTAATTTATTAAAAAGAAAAGAATTGCCAGGGTTCAAGCCAGTCCCAGAAGCCACGCCTCTAGCCCCAGAGCTTGTCAAAGCACGGAGCTGAACCCCAGCTGGCTAGCAACCCAACCACTAGATCACCATGCCTCTTTATAGCTGAAATAAAACAGGCTATGATGTCCAGGCCAGGGAGTGGGGCATGAAATAAATGATTTTTCTTTTCTGGCTTTTGCAATCCCCAAGTGGCCAATATTGGTCTTTTCCTGACCTTTCACATTTTGAGGTGCATACTCAAAAGCTGCCCCCAAAATTAAGCCCTAGCTGAGGCCTTTTGCAAAACCTGTTACATTTTCTAGAACCAACATAGCTAGACATTTGTCTAATAAACTAGTTAAAACTATACAGCCTGGAAAAGGCTTTTAAAATGGAGAGACCAAGGTCTTAAATTTTGCACTGTAGGGTGGGAACAATTTCCTTTAATGAGAAATTGAGTAAAATATCATTAGCATATTATCGTAATGGATTATTGAAATATTACAGGAATAGTCCAACTAATTTTATTATGAACAACAATTTAATCATAATAGTAATAATAATTAATAATAATAATAAATTTATTATTATTATTATTATAATCATCAGTGGAATATTAATGCAAAGAATTTCAACTTTTTATTGTGTTGTCATAAAAAAAATAGATCAATCAAAGTGGCATTTCTCAAAAGGAAGAAAGTCACCGACAGACCAATCAATTGTTTTTCTAGAGTCTCAATTTTCATTTAGAACATGAATAAGGCTCCAGCTTTTATGGTTGCAAAAAGCACCCTTAAAGTATAAAAGGAGTGTGTGTGCACCTTCGAAGTATAAAAGTAGTGTGTTTTCAATGACAAATATCTGAGTTTGCAGAGAGCCTGAAATAATAGCTTGGAGGAATAAACCATTTATTCTAAAGGGTTCTAACTCAGATCCCAGTATCAATACTTTAAATATCAGTATTATTAACGCCATCACTACTAACCAAAAGTTGTAAGAAGAGAGGAGTATAATATTGTGAAGAAGTACAGCAGCATTCCCCAAAGTTGAGGACAATGAGCTGTGAAAAGGCATGAAGCTGAGATAACTTGGAGTAGGACTGCCAGATCAAAATGTCAAAAGTAAAGGATGCTACAGAGCTGAGGGATACTGAAATAAAGGATGTCCATTGTGCTGCACAGAGCTGCTGTGGTCAAAATAAAGAACTTCCGTTGTGTAAATAAAGGATGTGTCTATTATGTGAGATAGGCTTGTAGGGTTCTGAAATAATGGGCACTCCCTTAACATAAAGAACATCCCTGGAAACCCTGTCTTGGAGGATGTTTAAATCTGTGTGGGACTTGAACAAAATGAGATAGGGCCGAAAGGAACATGTGAATGATTCAATACTTTGGAAAACGCTGGTTTAAACTCAAATAACATTTGAGGTCAAACTTAACTGGCAGGCCAGTCCTCAAAGCGTTTCACCAGTGCAAACCCCATGGTAGGGCTTTTGGCATGTAAGCAGCAGGGAGCAGTCTAGTGAACATGAGTCCATGCAGGTAAGTAATAATTCTAGTCATTGCATATTGCTAACAGAGCACTACTGCTTTATAACCATCCCTACAGGGGAAAAAACTTTGGTTCTTCCTTAATGTCTGTCATCTGACCTTTGTAATGTGCTCTTTTATCAGTATTCCTGGTACTTATTAAGAATTCTGTATTGCGTATGCTGTGTTTGTCCAAGGATTTTGAAAGTGAGCATGTTGTTTTCATGTGACAATGTCAGCCCTTTTTTCATAGCATGAGAATGGTGGCTCCATATACTTAGGCATGTTACTTTTTCTGATACTACTAAAAAATACTAATGGATACTTTTAATTAGTAAGTAGTCTAGCCAGCTTATTGCTATGAGTTAAATGGTACAGAAGCGGTAAAATACTTGTTCCTAGTTTTGGACACTATCTCATATAATCCCTCAGCAATAAGTTCCATAGGTCAATCATGTGTTACATGAAAAAGTACTTCCTCTTCTACTTGCTGCCTGTCAAGCTTGCTGCCTGTTAATTTCCTCAGGTTCCCCCTTGTTCTCATAATATTAGAAAAATTAAATAATGGGTCCCTAGTCACTTTATCTACACCATGAAAGATCATGTGATTATGATTAATTATACCCTATCACAGCCCTGTCCCTCATTAGATAAGTCCTAGAGTAAGTATTATTATTATTATTATTATTATTATTATTTTATTAGCATTTATATAGCGCCAGCGATGTACCTGGTGCTTTACAGAAAATAAGATAGACATGGTCCCTGCCCGAGAACTTACAATCTAAAGACAGGGGGAAGGGAGACAGGGAAGGGGGAACAGAGGAAGAGACAAGGGATGCGACATTCATGAGGATGCGAGAACTCAGGTACACGTTCTTGGCTTCGTTACAGTAAATTGGGAGTTTACAGATAACAGGTACTTAGCAGGAGTTCGGAAGGGCGTAGCGGAAGAGGTGGGTTTTGAGGAGGGACTTGAAGGTGTGGAGGGTGGGGGCAAGGCGGACGAGGGCAGGGAGGGAGTTCCAGGCATGCAGGGCAGCGAGGGAGAAGGGATGAAGGCGGTTGTGGGAGCAGGGGAGGCGTGGGAGGGTGAGGGATTACATTACATGCAAGTTTTGCCATTGACTTCAATGGATGGAGGATTATGCCCCTAAACTTTAGTCTGCTCTGTCCTGGTATGGAAGCCCTTCTAGATCCAGCTTTGTTATCCTGTTCAGGGCTGGCTTTAGAATTTTCAAGGTAAGGGCGAAAATAAAATGCATGGCCATACCCTCCATACGGTGCACCCTTGTGCGCACGGCCTTAGGCGCAGGCTGGGGAGGACCTCATCCTATCTCAATCAAGGACTGCCTTTTTTTTTTTTTTTTTTTTTTTTTTTTTTACAATAGTACCATGGAGAGAAAGAGACCAAGACGCTCAAACTCGCCTATCCCTGTAGGTGTTCCAAAGGTTAAACATCCAAAAAGGGTTGATTGCTGTGAAGAGGTGGTGCCTGAAGTGGAACTTTCTAATCGCTTCCAGGCTTTGAGAGACATGGAAAATGAAATTTCGGCCTCTATTCCACAGGATTTGCTCTCCTTAAGTAGTGATAAGGGGGTCAGCCACAGCCAGGGTGAACAAGGGGAAGAAAGATTAGTTCATCCCTGTGACTCTTATACAGGAGAGGACCTGAAAATGCAGTGTCATTTAATCTCTAAGACAGTTGCTTTACTTTTTAGAAATATCTCAGATATTGGAAGTGTGCTGGTGGAAGTTAAATCACAGCTGGGTATTTTATTAACAAAACTGGACCAATTGCAAATTAATCAATCGCTTTAAAAAGTGTCTGTAAACAAAGATATAGATCAACCCGATAGGTCTAACATTGAAAAGTGAACCTTTATTAGCAGACAAATTAAACTGCAATTTGGGTTAAGGTTGGACCTTCGAGATTTGGTCAAATACCAAGCTGGGGCTCAATGAAAGAAACTTCTGATAACATCGCGGCCCTTTTGGGTATAAAGCCCGATATAGTAGATGTATTAAAGGTAGAGTATTTGAGCCACAGCAGATATAGTATGTGTTTAAGGATTTTCTTTAAATCTGTCTATTTAGTTAAAAGACTGTTTTTGGCGAGGAAAAATCTAAAATCACATGGTATCTCTATTGACAGAGCTTTTCTGTATGGAAATGATAGAGGTGAATTAGGAAATTATGGAAACACGCTCAATCCCAATACGATCCCTATTGAAGATGTAGCACGATATCCAAATCTAGTGGATGAAAGAAAGGTGCTGCCTAGTATCCCAATCCAAATACCAGTAGAGGAAGATATGGAGATAAACGTAGAGCAGGATCTTTTGAGCCTCTCGACAAAACAAAATTTAGGTGACCAACTGCCAAGTGATATTTTGTCTTATGATATCTCCAATGGTAATTGGGTGGTCAGTGGCAAGGATAAATTGTATAAACCTCTGACAGAAGCGATAAACTCATACCTTGAAGATGAGAAAAAAGAGTGAGCGCTTCTCTCCCTTTACAGGTATTCGAAGAACTCTCCATATTACAGCAGGATATCTTCATTCAAAAGCTTGATCATATTAGGAAGGAGTTGCCTTCCTCAAATCTGGAATATCAGGCAGAGCACTTAAAAGCGGCCACAATAAATATCAGCCTGAGCACACATTAGAGGTTCTAACTGCAGCACATTACCTAGAGCAAGAGGAATTGGGTGAGAATCCCTCCCCAAACAACCCTAGCCAGGGCGACAGGCAGGTAGGGGACCCCAGCCCAAGAGATCCGAGACCTTGTAGTAAATTAATTCCAGCAATAATGACTTCTACCAAGGTGGATGTGATAATACCCTGGAGTGAGGGGGAGGGTATGTATAATGGGGTCCAAGATCTTATCAGTCTCAGCGAGTGCCAGGAGGAAGCTGCTTCAAATGAAGATCGGGCACAGAAACAACAGACTGGAACAGATATGGATGGGGAAATTTTACAATGACATAAGGGAAAAACCCAGAATCACTGCAGGATATCGGTTTGGGAGGAGGAATTACAGGGTATGGGGGGAGGCAAAATGGGTATAGTGGACCAGGTGAGTCCAACTAGAGGGAATAATCCCGGGCACTTACTTACCTTTCCTCCCCCACCCATCTGTGCATAGTACATAGCAACGTCTTACACACCATAAAATGGATCTCTTGGAATATCTCTGGTTGCAAGGGCAAAATAGGGGACCCAGGCTGGGTCAATTTTTTACAGGAATACGATATAGTCCTTCTCCAGGAAATGTGGTGTCAGGAAGGAGATACATTAGGGATTCCAGGTTTCCGGACATATTCCCAAGCTGGTGTTAAAAAGCAGCAGAGGGGTCGTGTTTCTGTGGGATTAGCTATATATACTTGCTGAAAGATTTATTAATCCCTGCTCTATAATACCTACTAGTAGAGCTGAGTTGCAGGCAGCGATATAGGATGCATTCAAGGGACCCAAACTTTTGTTGAATTTGTACTTCCCCCCTTTAACTTCCATTTATTATGACCCAAATATTTGGGATTTCTTAGAGGATTTATTGGATCAGCTGATGGGGCAATTCCCCACAGCAATATTTATAGTAGCCGGGGTTTGGCTGGCGTCCAAGCGAAGGGTTGAAATTAAATTAAAATCAGAGCCCAAATAGGCTGATACTAAGCAAGTCCTTGTTGGTGCAAGATAGCAGCTGTTGCATGGAATTTTATTAAGTATATTTCTTCCTATGGAAGTTTGGTTTTCTTTTGGTAAACTGTTGTGTTACAGTAAATGTTATAAATTTAAATTATTATTAATTTGGTATTGTGGAACTATCAAACTGTTGGTTTATTTAATTTAATTGGTTCTTATGCTTATGTTTATGTCTATGTTTATGTTGTTGTTGCTTTTAGGCTAGGGCAAAAGCCAATGCCAATAAACTAAACTAAACTAGTAGCCGGGGATTGGAACGCTAGATTAGGCCCATTAGCAGATTCTGAACTGGACTTGAGCTTTGGGGAGGTGCTTGGGGTCCCTGGAAAGAAATCCCGTGATTTTACCCAGAATGAAGCAGGAAGACATATGTGTGACTTTCTGGGGGGAAATGGTATGATGGCATTGAATGGATCTATAAAGGGAGACCTAGAAGGTGATTTTACCTTTGTGAATTCTAACGGCAGAAGTGTAATCAACTATATAGTAACATATATAGCCCAGCGGGATAGCTTTGTAAATCTCCAGGTAGTTACCAGGCCTGAATCAGATCATCAGGTGCTGTGTCTGACCGTAGACATAAAGGGGAGCTGCTGCTTAGTAAATAGAAATTCAGGGGAAGGAAGAATTAGAGTCTGATGGTCCAACACCCTTATAATTAAGGTTATGGACAGGTTATGGGAGCCTGATTACAGGAAAACCCGTGAAACCATGATAGCTGCTAATAGGGATGGGCGAACAGATTGCAGTTCGGGTTAGGCCATTTGGTTCGACTGCGTTCGGTTCTGCAGTTCGGTTCGGCTGCATTCGGTTCGTCCATTCGGTTCAGCAATTCAGCTAATTCGCCGAGTTCAGGTTCGGCTGTTCAGTTCAGTCATCCGAACAGGTCGTTCGGTTAGGCCATTCGACTGTTCGGTTTGGCCGTTCGGCCATTCGGGGAATGTAGTTATGGGTGGTTTTGTGTTTTTTATATGGTTTTTTGGTTTTTTATTGGGTTTTATATGGTTTTCTTTTGTTTTTTATTTGTTTTTTTTGTTTTTATATGGGTTTTTTAATATATATTTGTATCTAATATTATATATATCTATCTACACTAAATCTAACTGCTATTAACTATTCTAAATGCTATGAACTAAATGGATTATCTAATAAGTACACAGACCTACTCCTACAAACACTAAAACTAAATCA
>QEPC01009705.1:2728233-2762777 GCA_003113815.1 Sphenodon punctatus
TGATATTGGATGCGGATCTCCACCTGGAGTGGCAGGTGGAGGCAGTCGCGAAGGCTGCCTTCCACCAGTTGCATCTGGTGCGAAGGCTGTGTCCGTTCGTCTCTGGTCCGAACCTGGCCTCCCTCATCCATGCCTTCATCACCTCAAGGCTGGACTACTGCAATGCACTCTACGTGGGACTTCCCTTGTTCCTGGTTCGGAGGCTGCAGCTAGTGCAGAATGCGGCGGCCCGGCTCCTCTCGGGGACGAGTCTTCGGGAGCACATAACACCTGTGCTCCGGACTTTGCACTGGTTGCCAATAGCGTGCCGAGCCAGGTTCAAGGTTTTGGTGTTGATCTATAAGGCCCTTCACGGTCTGGGCCCCTCGTACCTCAGGGACCGCCTCGCCCTCCGTGCCCCAGAGCAGTTCCTTCGGTCTGCCGGAGGTGCCTTCTTGGAGGTCCCCCACGTTAAGCAGGGGGCCACAATGGAGAGGGCATTCTTGGTGGCCATGCCGTGCCTTTGGAATTCCCTCCCAGAGGAAGCTCGCCTGGCCCCAAGCCCTTTGATATTCTGGTGAAGTTGTAAAACCTGGCTGTTCACCCAGGCCTTTGGGGAGGGGGGGTTAGGGGTTTTTATCTCCCTTATCCTATTTATTGTTTTATCATTATTCCCAGCCCTGTTTTAATACTTTTAATGTATTTTGGAATGTTTTAACTGTTTTTAGATGTATTTTATATATGTGGTTTTTTATTGTAAGCCTCCCCAAGCTGTTTTAGGAGGGGTGAGGTAGAAATTTGATAAATAAATAAATAAACAAATAAATATAATATAATATTTATTTGAGTGACCTGCCTGATAAACTATGCACAGTGGAAGGTTGCCCTCCAAAGATTAAGAATGAGACACTAGGTACCCTGATGTATGCAGATGATATTGTAATCATGTCACAGACAAGGAAGGGGTTGCAGCATCAATTGGAGTTGTTAATGGACTATTGTATTAAGAATGATTTAAACATAAACCCCCAAAAATCACAGGTCATGATTCTGGGGAAAAGAAATTTGAAGCTTAAATGGAATATAAGGGGTACTATTTTTCAACAAGCAGAATCTTATGTATACCTTGGAATGACTCTGTCGAATAATGGCTGTTGGGACAAACACAAAATCTTAATCTCATTAAAAGCCTCCGCAGCAGTCAAGGGAATTCTAAGGCTGGCTAGAAAGTCAAGGGGGTTTAAAGTATCAGAAATATTAAGTGTTTTTAAAATGAAAGTCCAGACGTTGCTTACTTTTGGTACTGAAATTACATTAATTAATAACTTTCAAGTGTTAGAGAAGGTTCAAAATAAATTCTTAAGAAGCTTATTAGGTCTCCCTCAGTGTATCCCAGCTGCTGCGGCCAGAGCAGAGACTGGAATGATGTCTATTGCTTCCCTTGCCAAGAAGCAGGTATTAGGTACTGGTTGAAAGTCTGTACTCAGGCAGAAAACACTCTGACATCCCTTTGTTTGCAAGAAGAATTAGACCATCGGGGAGTTCAAAGGTACCCCTGGATAATGCAGATATTAATTTACTTGGAAAATTTAGGCTTGTCCCCCTCTTGCTTCTGGGGGAAAAATATTTCTCAGCAGAGGAGTTTGGCTGATTTAAGAATAGCAGATATAGCGAGACAGGAGGATATGGCACTCTTGCCAGGATGTAAGGTAGCTCCCTTCTTTCATAAAATCAAACTCCAGCACCAATTTAAAGAATATTTAGATAAGCTTAGCGATGCGGTATCGTGCAAATCTTTTACCCAATTGCGTTTTCAAACATTCCCCTCTGCAGTTCTTCGGGGACGAAATGAGAAAATACCTTACGATGCTCGTGTATGTTTATGTGAGAAAAGTGGAGTGGAAGATCTTAAACATTTTCTATTACATTGTATGTTTTATGCTGATATTAGGCAGTTATGGCTGACCCCTATATGGAAAAACAAAGACTTTATTTCAGAGGATGAAAAGATAAAAATGCTGCTGACTACTCAAGACTTGCAAACCATGAGAGCGGCCTCCTTCTTTGCCCTCCTAGCTGGTCGTGCAAAAGAATGATATGAATGGAGATGATGTGCTTAATGTGTTATATGTCAGCAGTGAAAATAGGTTCATTTAAAAGGATTTGCAGGTCCTATAAGTAAGGTGTTTGTTTTAGGGTTTTTTATCCTTTTCAATGGGTTTTTATATGTATGTTTGTATATGTATTTTATCTATGCTCTTTTATCTGTTTTAGAAAGGCTATGGCAAAAGCTAATTGCTGGAATAAACAAACACCTTGGCAGTTTCAACCCCTCCCCCTCTCTCTCCTTCTCCTCCTTTGAGGCTCAATCCGTACACCTCTACTCCCCTCTCCACCTCTGTGTTGCTGTCATCTACCACCACCCCCGGCTCCCTCTCCTCCTTTCTCTCTGAGTTTGAGTCCCGGCTCACCTTATTCCTCTCTCATGACATCCTGTGGCAGACAAACTTACCCGCAGAGACCGGAGGAGGTGCGAAACGACGAGGCGGAGGAACAGGGAGGAAACTCCGCTGATTGTGACGCCGCGGCAGTTACAATCAGCTGGGCAGGCGGAGCCACGTCAGGGAGGGCAAGCCCAGCCCCGACACAAGGAAGGGGTGGGGCCTGCCACCCAAAGGGGTGCCGGAAGGGCCAGAGCAGAGAGAGAGGAGAGCGGGTGGTTGGTTCCAGTTCAAGGAGACCCTCCAGTGGCACCACTAACTCCACCCCGGGCTAGGAAACCAGAGCAGACCCTGGCCATAGTAGCAGCTGCGGCAGCAGAGATGACCCGCAGAACGTCAGGGAGCCAGGACTTAACCCTGGTCAGGAGACAACTTTATAGACGGCGTGGGAGCCTCGCACCGGGTCCGGCAACAGGGAAGTGGACTCAGGGAGGGGGGAATATCCTGAGAGTGGGGAGGGGGCTCAGCCTCCGGGACCCTAAGGGGCCTTGAGTACACGAGGGGACCACATGGCTCAAGGCACTGGACTCCCGGAAGGGAAGTGAGGACTTGGGGGAGGGAATGGGTAAGATTAGGCAGGGGCCCGCAGAAGGTGGGTCACAGCAGAGACTGAGGGCTACTCCTCTGCTTCCCCAGCCCCTTCTGGAGATTAAAGGGGACCAAGCGCCCCAGCGGCCTCAAACTTGAAAGCCTGTAGGGTACAAACCTAGTCTGTCACTCACAACTGGCATAGTCGGTAGGATTGGCCTGAAGGGGCATGAGACTGGGGACATGGAGACCACACCCTCCGCCCTCCGAGCCGGAGTGGAGGACCTCCTGCAATGGGTGGTGTAGTCACACCGCACACAAATGGAAAGGCACCAAGGCTTTTTCCAGCAATTGTCCACAGAATTAGCAGGCGCCCAGGCCTCGGCGCAGGCCAAGTTGACGGAGCAGTTGTCAGCCATGATGGCTCCTGCTCTAACAGCCCTGACGGATTGTGTTAAAGGGTCAGGACCCCTCAGGTGCGCCTCACTAAAATGACAGCCTCAGATGACCCGGAAGCATTTTTGAATGGCAGGAGTCTCAGTGGGCTTTACTCTCAGCCCTGTGCCTGTCAGGATCGGCCCAAGCAATATACAATAGGTTAGATCCTGTAGAGGTGGCCAATTTTCAGAAAGTAAAAAGCGCAGTCCTCAAAGGTCTTGATATATTGGAAGAGACATATAGGAAAAGGTTTAGGGCCAAAAAGTATGTCCCAGGCACCGCCCCTCAAGGGGTGGCTCAACAATTGAGAACTTATGCGTTAAGGTGGTTGAAACCCCAAACCCAGAGTCCAACTGAAATAGTGGAGTTAGTCATGGTGGAACAGTTTTTACAGATACTTCCACCAGGAGGTAGGGCGTGGGTGTCTCGGCACAGACCCACCACCCTGGTGGAAGCTACTACTTTAATGGAGAATTACGAAATCTTTGAGTCCAGGCAGGGAAGACGAGAAGTAGGGAAAAGCCAGAAGGGAGGTTCCTGGGGCCCCAGCCATAGAGATACGGGGCTTAAGGAACCAGGGGGGTGAAGGAAGGAGAGAACCCCCGCGAGGGGTGGGAAATAGGGATGACGGGAAAAGAGAAAAGGTCCCTCTGAGATGGCTATCCCCAGGTTTTCCCTCCACCCCGGGGGGCGCGGAGGGGCAACAAAGGGGGAAAGAAAGCCCAGGCAGAGCTCGACTGTGCTTTCAATGTGGGAAGCCGGGGCACGTACAGCGAGACTCTCCCTTGATGGATTGTACCTATGCTGAGGGATGACTAGGAGAAGGTCTAGATGAGGTTAAACACAAACACCTGGTATCTGCCTGGGTAGGGGGCTGGGAATACACGGTGTTGGTAGATACTGGCTGCACTCACAATCTAGTGAGGGAGGGTATCCAGGGCCTACCCTGACCCTCCTGGACATATATAGAGTTAAGGTGTATTCATGGGGATATAAAATCGTATCCCACCAGTCAGGTCCGCTTGGCGGTGGAAGGGAAAATGAGACCCAAGAGGTGGGAGTTGTACCAGGTCTTGCCTATGCCATAGTGCTGGGACGTGATTAGGAGGACCTGGAGGAGTTACTACGAGCAACTGAAGGGCACATAGGTGAAGAGGAAGAGAACCCAGGACAAGAGGTGGACCCCGAGCAGCTGAGTGGAAGGGAACCCCGAGGGACCTGGGATACCCCATGGCTAGTAAGCCCAAATATAGGCCCAGTGAAATGACCTGCTGCTCATCAGGGCCTACGAACAAGTGGCTGTAAGCAATGGGGTAGAGAAGGATGCAGGGAGTAAGGATAGATACCCTTGATTTGAGTTGATTCAAGACCGCCTGTATAGGGTAGACAAAGAGGCTAGGACAGGAGATGAGGTTTGCCAGTTATTAGTACCTGCCCCTGCATGGGCGGGCATACTCCGCATTGCCCATGAGTCCCCATGTTCCAGGCACCTAGGGGCAGAAAAGACTTTTGAAAGGATAGTCACCCGGTTCTATTGGCCCTGCATATGAGAGGAAGTACGGAGATTCTGCGCCTTGTTAACAAACCGGCGGCGCGTAGCACCGGCACCTTTGGTGCCATTACCCTTGGTAGGGATACCCTTCGAGCAAGTAGGGCTGGACATAGTGGGGCCTTTAGAGCCCTCAGCGGAAGGGCACAAATATATAATGGTGCTGGTTGAGTATGCCACGCGCTATTCCGAGGCTGTTAGATCAATTAAAGCTCCAGTGGTGGCGAGGGAATTGTTGAAAATATTCTCTCGAGTGGGCTTACCCAAGACTATCCTAACGGACCAGGGAACTAACTTTACAGGACAGCTGATGAGGCAGCTGTGTTGGCTATTAAGAGTAAAACATCTAAAAAACATCAGTATACCATCCCCAGACTGACAGCCTGGTGGAAAGGTTTAATCAGCCACTAAAGGGTATGCTTAGACGGTTTGTAAGAGAAGAGCCAAGGTCTTGGGCCACCTTACTACCGGCTGTTTTGTTTGCTTACTGAGAGGTGCCACAAAGTTTGCTGGGTTTCTCCCCTTTTGAGTTGCTGTATGGGTGATGGCCCTGGGGGTTATTAGACGTAGTTAAAGAGAACTGGAAAAACCAGAAGGAGGAGCCGGTCAACCAAATTCAGTACATAATCCAACTAGAAGAACGATTAGATCCGGTAGCTGCCTTTGCTCAGAAACATTTAGGAGAGGCTCAGCAACAGCAAAAACAATAGTATGACAGGAGGGCCTGACCCCGACAGCTCCAACCGGGCCAGAGGGTTCTGGTGTTATTGCCTACCTCAGATTTAAACTATTAGCCACCTGACAAGGGCCCTTCGAAGTAGAAGCCAAAGTAGGGGAGGTGGACTATGTGGTGTGCCAGCCGGGCAGGCACCCAGAAAGGCAAACCTATCATATTAACCTATTAAAGGAATGGTGGGAGAGAGGGTCCCCTCCTGGAAGAGATCAGGCAACCGTAGGTTTAGAAGGGGAAGGGGCACCTTCGACAATGACCAAAGGGACCTCCCCGGGGTGCACATAGGGCCCACCTTAACAACCAATCAGAAGATGCAGTTGGCGTCTCTGATAGACGAATATGTTCACCGACAAGCTGGGGATGCACCCCATTAATCAGGCATGAGATAAGCACGGAACCAGGCAAGGTTATTAGGGAGCCCCCTCGACGTAACCCCCGACACCAATGGCAGGTAGTGGAGAAGGAAGTCAAGGAGATGCTGGAGTTGGGAGAGATAGAGGAATTCCATAGTCCATGGCGGAGCCAACCGGTATTGGTGGGGAAACCCAGATGGGTCAACGCAATTTTGCATTAAATTCCAGAAGGTCAATGCAATATCACGTTTCGATGCATACCCCATGCCAAGGGTGGATACATTGTTGGAAAAGGTAGGAAATGCAAAGTATTTGTCAACCCTTGATCTCACTAAGGGCTACTGGCAAATTCCCCTGACCAGTCGGGCTAAGGAGAAAACAGCGTTCGCAACCCACTTAGGATTATTCCAATTTGTAAGGATGCCCTTTGGCCTCCATGGGGCCACAGCTACATTCCAGAGATTGATGGACAAGCTATTGCTCAAACATGGGACGTATGCATGTCATGTATTTCCTATTATAAGCACATATTTTTGGCCATTTGTGTTCCTAATGTATTAACTTTGAGTTTTTATATGTTAACTTTTTGTTTTAAAGTATTGGATTTGTGTTTTGAAGTACTGATTTCTAAAATCAACTTTTGTGATTAGCTTGGATTCAAGCTGAAGTCTCCAGCTACATTCCAATGAGCTTTTTTTCAAAACTTCCCAAATGAACTTTTGACTGTTGCCAAGGAAACAAAGACACCTAGTCAGGCGTTAGAAGGCCATAAAGAGGCCCTCTGCCCAAGCCTAGCCTAGGTGTCTGGAATCTTATCTCTAAGTGTTTAAATGACAAATGGTACTATTCATAGAAGTATCTCCAGACTGAGGAGGAGGATTTGTTAGTTTTTTCTAGCTAACATATCTATTTAATTAATGAATGAAATAAACGGAGGTTACTTACCAGTAACTCTGTTCTTCGAGAGAGCTCCGCGTATTATCACTCTTGGGATTTACTTCCTGCTCCGCAGGTACCGGAAAACCTCTCGTCAGCAGTATCCAGGCAGATTACGCCTGGAAAAGACTAGAATATGGTGAGGGCTCCGCCCCCTCCACTCCCCCTCCCATCCCGAGAAAAGCGCGGGCCCGCATCACGAGGGATGGAAGGATAAATAGGGGGAGGAGCCCTCACCGCCTCAGTTCCTTCCAACCCAGCCTGGAAGACCTGGCATGTCCATCCACGACTGAGGGGAAGGTGGGCGGGATGTGAGAATACGCGGAGCTCTCTCGAAGAACAGAGTTACTGGTAAGTAACCTCCGTTTCTTCTTCGAGGATCTCCGCGATTCTCACTCTTGGGAGAGTAATAAGCAGTTCTAGTTATCTCACCTCAAGGAGGAGGGAGTCGAGGATGATCACTCAAGAAGGAGTCCAACACTGCTCTCCCCACCTGGGAATCTGCTCTGGCCGCCAGGTCCAAAGAGTAATGCCTTGTAAACGTATGGACAGACGCCCATGTGGCAGCCCTACAGATATCAGACAATTTTATCCCTTGGAAGTTCGCCAACGAAGCGGCAGTGGCTCTAGTAGAATGAGCCCTCAAACCTGCAGGCGGAACCTTGTCTGCTAAGGCATAACATTTCTGTATGCACAACAAAATCCACTTTGAAAGTCTCTGTGTGGAAAGCTTGACTCCGATCCTTTGACCCCCATATGAAATGAATAGGGAATCACACGCTCTTATCGATTTGGTTCTATCGATGTAGAAAGCCAGAGTTCTTTTAACGTCTAACGTATGCAACATTTGTTCCTCAACAGAGGTATGAGGCTTAGGAAAGAAAACTGGTAGAGAGATAGTCTGGTTAAGATGAAAACTGGAAATTACTTTGGGCACAAAAGAGGGATCAATTCGCAGATCAACTTTATCCCTATGGAACAGTATATACGGAGGTGAAGCTCTAAGGGCTGTGAGCTCACTCACCCTCCTAGCTGAGGTAATAGCTACTAAAAACGCCGTTTTAATAGACAAATTCTCCATGCTACAAGAAGCTAAGGGTTCGAAAGGGGGAGACATTAACTTAGACAGCACAAGATTCAAGTCCCACTGAGGGGCAGGTCTTGACCTCTGAGGAAAAGTGTTCCTTAGTCCTTTCCAAAACGACCTCCTCAATTTGTGTGAAAAAAGAGTTCCACTGTCATCTGGTTGCAAACGTGAAGAAAGAGCTGCCAGATGAACTTTTATGGAAGCCAAAGACAAATGCAACTTCTGCAGATTCAGAAGATAGAGAAAGACATGGTTCATGTCCAAAGTTTGCAACGAGATGGACTGCGTAGTACACCAGCTACAGAATCGTCTCCACTTCAGTTGATAACATTTGCGGGTTGAAGGTCTTCTTGCATTTAGAAGTATTTCTGAAACCTCCGGCGGTAAATTGCTCATTGGGGTAGAATCAACCAAGCGGAGAGGTGGAGCATCTGTAGATCGTGGTGAAGAATTTCCCCCCGTTCTCGGGAGAGCAGATCGTAGATCACCGGAAGCCTCTTGATTTGTGTCGCCATTCCCAGTAGGGTTTGGAACCAGGTTTGGCGGGGCCAAAAGGGAGCAATCAGGATGAGATGAGCCTTGTCCGTCCTGACTTTGCACAATACTCTGTGAATGAGGGGAAATGGTGGAAACGCATAAAGGAATGTCCCGTGCCAAGAGATGGCAAAGGCGTCCGATATCGATTCTGGTGCCATACCTGCTCGGCTGCAGAATCTCGGTAGTTTGGCGTTCTTCTGTGATGCGAACAAGTCTATCACTGGAGTTCCCCAGTCTCGAAATATGTCTGTCAAGACCTCTTCTTTCAGTGACCATTCGTGTTGGTCCGTTGACTTGCGACTGAGGTAATCCGCCCTCGAGTTGTCGTGTCCTGCCAAGTGAATGGCGTGCACATGTATGTCGTGATCTATACACCAGTGCCAGATGGTCTCTGCTTCCTTTGACAAACGGGTGGAATGTGCTCCCCCTTGTTTGTTTACATACCACATGGCTGTGGTATTGTCTGTTACGATTTGAATGTTCTGACCCTTGATACGGGGAAGCAAGGCCTTCAATGCCCAACGTATGGCTCGCAGTTCTAACATGTTGATGTGCAGGTGTGTCTCCTCTTGAGACCAGAGACCATGCACTTTGATGTCCTCTATGTGCGCACCCCATCCAGTCAGGGATGCGTCTGTTGTAATGACCCCCCGGGTGCTGGGAGTATCGAAGGGTACCCCCTTTAGAACGTGCTCTGCATTTGCCCACCACTGTAAGTTTAGAAGAAGTTCCTTCGTTATGCAAAGTTTCATGTTGAGGGGGTGGATGGCGGGCGCGTAGTTGCTGGCTAGCCATTGTTGTAGGGGTCTCATGTGCAGGCGTGCATGTGGTGTTACCATAGTGGTGGAAGCCATTAGTCCCTGTAAGTGCAGGAAAAAACGAACTGGCTTGGTGGGATGCGTTTGGAGAATGCCTAATGCATGTCGTATGGCGACAAGTCTCTCTTTTGGAAGGTACGCTTTCGCGTGTCTGGTGTCCAAGATTGCCCCTATAAAGGGTAGTCGTTGTGTCGGGTGCACGTGTGACTTTGCCAAGTTGAGAACAAACCCCAGGTCCCTGAGGAGTGACATAGTTAGCTCCACGTGTTTCACAAGCTCTTGTCGCGACCTCGCCGCCAACAGCCAATCGTCTAGATACGGGAAGATTCTGACACCTTGCCTTCTCAGATAGGCTGCTACGACAGCCACGCATTTGGTGAAAACGCGTGGTGCTGTGGACAGTCCGAAAGGAAGGACCCGGTACTGGAAGAGAAGGTCCCCTGCAACGAATCGCAAGAATTTACGGTGAGAAGGGCGTATTGAGATGTGGAAATAGGCGTCTTTTAGATCAAGGGAGGCCAACCAGTCGCCTTGCTGCAAACCCATGAAAATGACCGGTAAGGAGGTCATACGAAATTTAAACCTTTTAACGAATTTGTTGAGATATCTCAGGTCCAGTATGGGTCGAGACCCCTTATCTTTTTTGGGGACCACAAAAAACCTAGAGTAGAATCCAGAACTATGTTCATCTCTGGGAATGAGTTCGACAGCCCCCTTGTCGATGAGTTTTTGAATTTCAACTAGTATTTGAGTAGAGGGGAGGGGTGCCCCAGGGGGGCAAGGTGAGAGGGGAGGGGTAGTGTGGAATTGTATGGCATACCCCAGTTGTATTATCTCTCTGACCCAGCGATCAGACGAGATGGCTTCCCATACATGTAGATAAGGCAATAGGCGGTCCTGGAATGAGGGATCATCCTCATCATCTCCCTTGATCAAGGTATTATTAAAAACGTGATTTTGCCTGTTGTCCAGACGACGAACTAGGAGAGGGTTTGCCCCTGCCCCTTTGTCTGCCAAATGTTTTGCGCTGCTGAGCACCCTGTTGCTGGTAATGGGGCTGATTATGTTGCTGGAATCTTTTACCAGCTTGGAAATAGTTATAATTTTGGTAGGGTGTCCTTCTGGAAGAGAAAGCATAGCCCTGTGTAAAGGACTTCTTACGTATAGCCCTGACTACACCCGTGGATCTTGCCGTTTGGTTCATTTCTTTGATCTTTTTTAGAGTGTCGTCGGTAGATGCAGAGAAAAGACCCTCACAATCGAACGGCAAATCCTCTATTCTGGTTTTGTTCTCTTGGGTGAGAGCCGTAGAACGAAGCCAAGCATGCCTGCGAAGTGCTATGGCCGAAGCCATCCCTCTGGCATTGGCATCTGCCACATGCATATTAGCAGTTAACTGAAATTGGGCCATTTGCATGCCCTCTTTCTGCAGTGCTGCCAACTGGTTGGGGTCTGATGTAGTGCCAATCTTAGACCACAACCAGTGCTGATAGCCGCACATGGCTGAAGCATAGTTGGCAATTCTAAAGGACAGAGAGTCCGAAGAGAACACTTTCCTGCCAAGCACATCCAGCCTTCTTCCCTCCCTGTCTGCCGGGGAAGTTTGTATTCCCCCCGCTCTGGATCTTACGGAGGCAGCCGCTATTACTAAGGAATTGGGAGGGGGATGGTTGTGAAAAATTTGCGCCCCTTCTTTGGGTACAGAATATAAAGAATCTGCCAATTTGTTGGTAGGAGAGACAGAGGCCGGCTTTGCCCATAGCACAGTGGCTGGTTCCAGCAGCTGATCTAGCAAGGGCAAAGTTACATGTCCAGATTCCCCTGACCCCAGTATGCCAAAAATGGGTCCTGTCTGGGCCTTTTTAACGACCTTCGTGGGCAGTTTAGGGAGAGAGGATGCCATTCTCCTCAACATAGACTGGAACGCCTTAGAGTCCTCTGTGGCTAACGACATATTAGCGTCCGATATGGTATCAGGGGGTGGTGGGGAGATGGTCTCGTCCTCCTCAAGCGATGGAGATGACGATGAGGACGATCGTGATGCCGACGCCCCCGGGGAAGCCATCCGGGGTACCGTCGGTACCGATGGTACCGTGTCCTCTCTATGGGCCCCCAACAGGGAGGTCAGGAGCTGCGTAGCCCCCGATGGCGCTAACCTCATTCCCGGTCCAGACTCGAGCGTCTCGGTGCCGACGGTTCCGAGGTCCAAGGGTGCCTGTACCGACCCCGTCTCCGACGGTGGGGGACGAGATATGGTAGCCGTCGGTGCCGCTCTAGGTGGAGCCGGAGGCACATAGGGGTGCTCCCGTGCCGGAAGTGTAGGGTACTCGAAGTCCTGCGCATACGAAGGAGGACTGCGCGATCGGTACCGATAATCCCGGCCATAGCCATAGTCCCGATGTCCGTGCCTCGGTGAACAGCACGAGCAAGGTGAGCGTGATCGGCGCTCCAAGTGGTACCGGAGGGGTGTGTGTTCGTTCCGGTATCTAGGTGATCGGGATCGAGAATGGTAATGCGGAGATTTGGAGCGAGACTCTCTTCGCACCGTCGGTACCGTAAGTAGAAGAGGTGGTACCGATCGAGACAGCGGAGTCGGCGGTGCCGTCCCCCTCGTCGATCCCGACGGTCGTGGGGATTGCTGCCCTGTAGTCACCGTCGGTGCCGCCGGTGCCGGCTCCCGTGAAGAGCTTTTCTTTTTCTTTTTATCCCCGCTCTTGGTTCCCCGCTCCGAAGAGTGCGCGACGCCCCGCGCACCTGGTATCTCGGTACCGCTGATACTCCCCTCCGCGGAGCGGCCGGTACCGGCAATCTGCATGTCGAGCGGCCCCTCGGTCCCGAGTTCGCCGGTGCGGGCGGTACCGGTATGGGGACTTGCCCTCTGTCTGGGCGGTACCGTCGGTGCCGTAGTTGTCGGAGCCGGAATTTCCATCGGCCTGGAGTGCCGGGCGGGGAGCCTCAGGGGCCCCTCTTCACCGCCCTCTAGTGCCCTTTTAGTTAAGATGTCTTGTAGCCGTAGCGCCCTGGCTCGCTTAGCTCTGTTCGAGAGCACCGAGCAGGCCCCGCAGGTCCGGGTATTATGACCTTCTCCCAAGCAGGTTAGGCAACGATCGTGCTGGTCGCTAACTGAGAGGGTAGCCGGGCAAGAGCCACAGCGTTTAAAGCCCGGCTGTTTGGGCATTCCGTTTGCCCCGAAGGGCGCAACGGCCCGGGGAACGTCCCGCGGGCTAGGGCGGCACTCCTACTCACAATCCTTTTTAATCTTCTTTCTAATCTTCTTTCTAATCTTCTTTTTCTTTTAGCTGACAACAACGCTGAAAAGCGCCGAGAAGTCTTCCAACGCCACGCGGTTGGAAGGAACTGAGGCGGTGAGGGCTCCTCCCCCTATTTATCCTTCCATCCCTCGTGATGCGGGCCCGCGCTTTTCTCGGGATGGGAGGGGGAGTGGAGGGGGCGGAGCCCTCACCATATTCTAGTCTTTTCCAGGCGTAATCTGCCTGGATACTGCTGACGAGAGGTTTTCCGGTACCTGCGGAGCAGGAAGTAAATCCCAAGAGTGAGAATCGCGGAGATCCTCGAAGAAGAACTCTAAGATCTGGTTATTCTCTCTGTAATCTGACAATTATCTTTGATAAAAATATGAGGTTTTCCAAACCTTGAAGGAAACCTAACACTATTTGGTTTCTTTAAGAGAGCCAATTAGAATTCAGTGTATCGCCTTACTGACTGACGTGTAGCTGATGTCAGCGTGACACTCCTCAGGAAATGTGAGCCTCCTAGCAGGCAACTTTAAAAAGAGAGACAAAGCCAAACTTTCTTCAGACTGAAAATCCACACACCACATGTTTGGATTTCTTTCTCACTGGCAGACAAAGGGAAGGACTGGGAGAGAATGTAATGTATGATTCTTGATATCTTTGAGCCAATGAATTGTGCATATGTTAAGCTTTTACAAGTTTTTTCTTAAAATAGAAATGTTTTAAGATCATGTAACTTTGATTGGCTATCAATACCATTCTATGTAAGTTACTGATATTCTCTATTTATATTTATATTTAAGTAAACTATACATATATTTTTATATTCTAAAAGTCTCATGTTCCCTCTGACCCTTCCAGCTATCGCCCCATTTCGCTCCTACCATTCATTTCCAAGCTCTTGGAGTGGGCAGTCTACATGCAGTCTACATGCACTGTCTTGATTTCCCCTCTTGTAATTCCTCCCTTGACCCCCTTCAATTGGACTTCCGCCCTCTCCAGTCAACTGAGACCGCCCTCACCAAAATCACTGATGACCTTCTCTTAGCTAAGTCTAAGGGCCTCTACTCTGTCCTTGTCCTCCTTGATCTCTCTGTTGCTTTTGATGCTGTCAACCATGGCCACCTCCTGGATTCACTAGATTCTCTACGTTGCTCCCCCTCTCCATGGGAGTTCCCCAAGACTATGTCCTGGACCCTCTTCTCCCTTTACACACTTTCTCTGGGTAAACTCATTAAATCTCATGGCTTCCAGTACTACCTGTATGTTGATAACATGGAACTCTATCTCTCCACTTCTGTGCTCTCCCCCTTCATCCAACCTCATATCGCTGTCTCTCTGACATCTCCGCTTGGATGTCTCACTGCCAAGTCAAGCTTAATATGGTTAAGACTGAACTCCTCATCTTCCCCCCAAAACGTTCCCCTCTTACTTCACTCAGTTTCCATTGAGGGTGTCACCATCCAGTCTGTCCCTCTAGTGCATAGCCTGGGATTAATTTTTGACTCCTCCCTCTCCTTTACGCCTCAGATCAGGCTGTTGCCAAATCCTGACACTTTGGCCTGTATAATATTGCTAAAATCTGGCCCTGCCTTACTGTTGCCACTGCAAAAAACCCTAGTCCACACTCTAGTCATCTCTTGCCTTGACTACTGTAACTTCCTCCTTACTGGTCTCCCCTGCTTGGATCTCAACCCTCACACCTCCATTCGATGCTCTGCTGCCAAAGTCACCCACCTCGCCCATCACTTTGACCATGTTCAGCCCCTCCTCTCCACCCTACACTGGTTCCCTCTATGGGAACGCATTCAGCACAAGCTCCTCTTCACCTTCAAGGCTCTTCATGGCCTTGCTCCCCCATATCTCTCCGTTCTTGTATCCCACCACATTCCTGTCAAGGAGCTTCGCTCCTCCTCTGCCCCCACCGTCACCTACTTGTGACTCCCCTGCTCTATAAACATCTTCATCACTTCTCTCATGCTGCCCCCCCATGCCTGGAACTCCCTCTCTGAATACATTTTGTTCTTCTCCCTCCCTCCCAACTTTCAAATTCCTCCTGAAAACCTACCTCATCTGTCCGCCTTTCCCTGGCTTGTCATGAGTGAAACTGCATTCTCCTCCCTCCCTCAGAATCTCTTCCCTGTAACTAAGTTAAGCATGTGCACCTGCATCTTCTTAACCTCATGAATGTATCCTTCTCTCTCCTGATGTTCACGTCTCCCTCATCTCCCCCTTCCTTGTCTCTTAAGAGTGTAAGACCATTGAGGTAGGGATCTGTCTATAATGATTGAATGTACAGTGCCAGGTACATCACTGGCACTATATATATAAATAAATAAATAATGGAAAATACAGGAAGAGAACACACAGTTCACCTAATGCACACTGCATCGGGTGCACCCATACTGCATGAATACACTTGTTTGATATTTTAGATATTTCATTTGCAGCCCTTAGTCAAACAGCAAACATACTGAGGGGGAAAATGTGTGTTGTTTTTTTTCTGTAGAGTCCATTTACATGTTTATCAAACTTCCAAAATGTTAGTATTAGCATGTTTTATATTCCGTATTTTGATACGGTTTCACTACCGTTGAACAAATTAATCTTAGCTGATTGAACGCTTGCTGCCACTAAAAGGGCACTTCTGTAATATAATGACAAAGAACTCAAACATAGAAGGGTGGTAAATATGTATATATATGAATATGATTTATTGATTTGTTTGGCCATAGGCCGTAACAAAAAGTAACAGATACAATAATAAATTACTTGTCAGCATAAACTTAAAACAGAAACAAGAATAAGTAACACAGGGATATCCATAATTATACTGAAAAAAGAATATAAAAGTTAAAATTAATAATTACATTTTATTGTCTTACCCTTCCCAGGGTTTATGGTGGCGGTATTTGGTCCCTGCATTAACTTGGTCTTGTCCTCTTTATGTTATATTGCCTTACCCTTCCCGGGGTTTATGGTGGCAACATTTGCCCCTGCATTGACTTATTTATTTTAAATTTCATTTTTTTTGGCTATTGCCATATACAGAGATTTACAAGGTAATCACAGTACATATATGCAACTTATTCAATGAATTTTATAAGAAGGGATCCCATATTAATGCTTTCCCACCTCTAATTACAAAGACCAAAAATAAAATTTGCACAGGAACAAAATAAATACGGGGATCAGCCTATTTCATGGCCCTCATTTCTCAATACTATCTAGACCAGCCCCTAATACAATTTTTTCCTCAGAAGGGAGGCTCTAAAGCCAAATTTAGTAACCATCTTCGAAACACAAATAAATTTATCCGACAAACAGTAGCTTAAACATTTGTCTGACCAAAGAGGGGGATGAGGACCTATCTCATCCCACATTTCCTGTCTGAGCATATCATATAAGGGGCAGAAAAGGAGGTAGTGGGCCAAATCCTCCACTTTCTCTGACCCACAGATACACATCCTTTGCTCAAAGGGTATTCCCACGTACCTCCCGTGTTACAGCTGATTCGAAACACTGAAACCGAAGAGCTGTAAAGGCTCTTCTATGCTGAAACGCCTGAATTTCTGACAAATAAGAACTACCCTCCATATATATATATAGTATAAATATATATATTGTTGCCATAAAAGCATATAAAAGGTTGAAATTAATCAAGGAAGTTTATTTCAGAGAAGTTAATTAGTAATTCACAACAAGGAAGGATGCTGTAAAACAGGTCCAAAATCCATGATCTTTGATCTTCTGCAACAAAATCAAAATCAGAAAGTAGCAGGGATATTTCACAGATCAGATCTAGGAGGTGGAACAGAATTGTCTCTCTTCACAACAGCTTCACAATGTCCACGTTCAGTGACTGCTTCCTGCCTCTCATTGTTTTACTGTCCAGTGGTTTGCTGACTACAAAAGCTTCAGAGCGTAAGAAACCTTTGGGTTACTTTGCTTTAAGTTTTGCCAGAAGAATATTTTTCACAGTAAATCTTGATTTCCCACTTAACCAAATAGTCCTACCAGAGGAAAATTGCTATGCACATGTATTGTTAAATATTCAAGCTTTCATGTTTCTTCAGTACTGAGGAGAAATACTTCTTAGAGATTTAAGTGCATGGAATGTAAGTGTTTGTTTTTGCTTTTTCTCTAAAAATTTCCAAGAAGAAAAAGGCAAAAGCAAGATTAAATGAATTTAGTATAGTATTGGTACTCTTCTCTGATTTCATTAGTTAAATTTTTGTCTGCGAGTCCAGTTCATTTTGTGACAGTCAATTCTATTTACATTGATTTATTTTAATAAGGGTAAAATACTTTACTCTTTTGTATAAGCTCAATTTGGACTATTCTGTCAAAAGAGTCAATCCATATTTGTGATTAAAGAAAACAGAGTTTTATGGGATTCCAACATGCTATACATTTTACAAATGAGTCTTTGCTGGCAGTCATGAGTTTGATAATGAATGGCAATTTTCTTTTTGCAGTTGATTTGGGGGATATATTTCTTTTCTTTGGCTATACTTGGGAACTTTCAATTTATTTTTAACATACACATCTATACATAAGAAGAAGAAAAAACACCAAAATAATTCACTTTGTCCATTTGAAACAATCTGTTGGCTAGTATTAAGGAATTGTATTTTATCATGTTAGATTTGGTTCAGTACCTGCCCATTTCATATATTCAAAGCTTCAGTATAATGTTCAGTCCCAAACACTAAATTCCCTCCTTTTCACTGGTTTCTTATGTCGTATACATCTCCCAGTGCTCCAAGTCTTTTGTGGTAGTCTAGAACAAACAGGTTTCTCCCCAGTCTGTGATCTTTTATGCCTTTCTCACTTAATTTATCTGCACTTTCTCTAAAGTGATAGAGTGAACTTTCATTTCCTTGTTACAGCTCAGAGCCTAAGTCACCTTTCTCAGCTAAAAATATAGCTGAAATATTCTTTAATAAAGACAAACACTGGATTCTCTAACAGATTTGGAAGGAATTGTCATTTCTGATATCTAGCAATGTGCAAACGTCTAGGTTGAGAGAAATGTAGATATACTCAGATGTTTAGTCACAGTGGATAAAAACTAGTAGAAAGTGCACCGACTTATTGAACTCATCACCACGGAATGGTATGAAGGCCAATAGCATAACTAAGTTAAAAAAAAGAGGATTGGTCAGATTTGTGGAGAATAGTGCCATCAACAGCTGTTGGCCAAGATGGTCAGGGATTGCAGCTTCATACTCAGTGTGTCCTTAAGCATCTGACTTCCATAAGCTGGGAGTGAAAGACAGGGAATAGATCAATCATTATATGCTCAGTTTCTTGTACACTTCCTCTGAAACAAGCATCCAGTACTGGCCACTGTCTGAGAGAGAACGTTGTGCTAGACGGACAGTTGATTTGACCCAGAATGGCAATTCTTACATTTTTCAATTTCAGGATGAATTCATTTGAGGAGGTAAGTCTTCATGTCTCAATGGAGCAAACAATGGAACATGCAGGTGTTTCAGAACTGACATAAATTATTCTTATTCACTGGGAGGTAAAACTTATTAGGGTAAGGATTATTTAATTTAAAGCTTAAGGCTCCAATCCTCAAAGCACTCCAGGCCACCATAGCTAGAACACTGGCACAGAGTGGAGAAGCTGGGAGGCAATTACACTTGCCTACAGAAGTTCATGTATCATTTTCTTAACAGAATTGTGATTATTACTTTCTGATCTCAGGCCTTTAGTTGCACCTCCGAGTTTTCAGACATGTTAATTTTCAGACTAACGAACTGAGAGGAGAAGCCTGAAACATGTCTGCATACAAGGAAGGGGGTGGTATTCTCACATACGTCACACACACACACACACACCCCAGCTACAGGCCTGAAGTGCTCCATTGGTGGAAACCCCATTCACAAGCTGTTCATCCCTAAGGAAAGATAGGTGTATACACAGCATATTCACTGATCGGACAAATATTTGCAGTGATTTCTGAATGATGTGATGTGCCATTACTTCACTGTACAGCTGAACTTCTCTCTTTTAATTTATAGCCAAATGCACCAACGTTGCTGACTATGATAATTGCACAGGGGATACAGAAGGCTTCTGTCCAGAAGGTATTAGTTGTGGGTGTAAAGGCCAACAACCTTTTTGCCAGTAAGTTTTCTGGATGCACTATGAGAGTGCTGCTTGTTGTTTGGTAGAAGAGTGCCTTGATTCTGCAGTCTGATCCATGATAATTGGTGCCTCTCTTCATTACGGCTCTGCAAAAATGCAGAGGGTTTGCCTTAAGGATCAGATTTAGGATTGGTTTAACATTGCTTTGTTTTACATTATATGGGGACCATGAGCTTATGATTATATACAGACTTCTGCAACATTAACATTTCACCACACACTACTTATTGTTTCAAATACTTTATTTATTATTTATTTATTGAATTTCTATGCTGCTCTTCCCACAAGGCTCAGGGCAGATCACAATCGATAAAAAAAGTTTAAAACATTAAAATTCATACCAAAAACCCCACCCTCCTCCACAACGCCACCCAGAAACTCGACCAACCCCACCTATCCCTACCTGCCAAATGCCGTCCCAAATAATTTTTTTTGCACCTTCTCTGGAAGATAGCCAGGCTCAGGCAAACCTATGGAAGGGAGTTCCACAACACTGGGGAAGCATCCAAAAACGCTGTCTTGCACAGCACTGCACCAGGGACAATGGTAAAAGAAGGAAGCCTGGCTGACCATAAGGGCCATAAAGGGAGATGGTAGGATAGGCAGTCTTTCAGATATATGGGACCCAGACAGTTTAGGGCTTTAAAGGTCAAAAACAGCACCCTGACTTTATTATTTTTTATTATTAGCAAGCATTTATATAGCGCAAGCAATGTACCTGGCGCTTTACAAAGTAACTGAATAGACACGGTCCCTGCCCTAGGGTTTACAATCTGAGAGAAGGGGGGGGGGGGGAGATGAAGGAAGGGGAACAGAGGGAGAGACAAGGAGTGTAACATTCACGAAGATGCGAGGTCCCAGGTGAACATGCTTGGCCTAGTTGCATCAATGATGGCTGGTTGGTCCATGTGGTGAGGATATGAGTACACAGACCTTAGGTAACAGATTGTACTGGATGGAGGGTATCAGCAGAAGTTAGGTGAGGGGAGCAAGAAGTTGGTCTTGAGGAGAGATTTGAACGTATGACGGGAGGGGGCAAGGCGGATGTGGACAGGGAGTTCCAGGCATGGGGGGCAGCTAGGGAGAAGGGACGAAGGCGGTTAGGGGAGCAGAGGAGGTGTGGGAGGGTGAGAGAGGGGACAGAGGAGAAGCGGAGTTCACAGATTGGAGTACGGAGAGAAATTAGTGCAGAGAGGTAGGGGGGGAGCAAGATTGTGGAGACTAGGAGCTTGTGCAGGATTCGTTCAGGAAGGGGGAGCCAGTGAAGAGAGGAGGGGCTGCACGTGGTCGAAGCGATGAGCGAGGTGGATGACCCTGGCAGCAGAGTTTTCGATGGAGATAAGGGGAGAAAGGGGGAGGCCAGTGAGAAGGAGGTTACAGTAATCGAGGCGAGAGATGACCAGGGCATGAACAAGGGTTTTGGCAGAGGAGACAGAGAGAAAAGAGCGCATCTTAGCAATGTTATGGAGGAAGAAATGACAGGATTTGGCAACAGAGTCGATGTAGGGTTTAAAAGAAAGGGGTGAGTCAAAGATGAAGCCTAAGCTATGGGCTTGGGGGGACAGGAAGGATGGTGACCCCATCGATGAGGATTGACGAGGGAGAGGAAGGATGAGGGGGGAAGATAATTTGTTACAGTCCAGTCTTGAACCCTTGACCTTGGGGGCATCGCCGGAGCAGCTTGTGCCACTTGGTACCTTGATAGACGGTGCTTTCATTCTCTGCACTGTCTCTTCCCCTGTATCCCCACCTGGGATACAGGTGGGGATATCCGTCCCTGTGCACCTGGTTGCCATTTCTAGGGGCTTTTCTCCTGGCTTCCTTATTGGCCACCAGAGTATTTAGGACCTCCTAGGGGCCTCAGGAAGCTGGTGGAGCAACTGTTGTTCCCAGGTTTGTATGTTCCCAGAATTGGGTGTAGCATTAACCAGGCCCCATCCCTTGTGATTGTGTTGTGTGTTCTTGTCCTGTGAACCCCTTGCTTCTTGTAGGAGTGGACTCTTCTCCTTGCTGTTGCTGGGGTCCCTGTTCCCCTTGGGGGCAGCAGGGGCCTGCCTCCTCCCTATTGCAGGTTACCCCTCCTAGTTCCTTGTTGCCTTCCAGCTTCCCTATCGCTGGTTGTCCTTCCTAGTCCTTGTTGCTGGTTCCCCTTTCCAGCTCTCTCATTGCTGGTTACCCCTTTTAGTTCCTTGTTGCTGGTTTCCCTTTCCAGCTTCTCTATTGCAGGTTATCCCTCTTAGTTCCTTGTTGCTGGTTTCCCTTTCCAGCTTCTTTCTTGCTAGTTCTCTCTCCTAGTCCTTCTTGCTGTTTCCTCCTTCCAGCTCTCCTATCCCTGGGTGCCCCTTTGAGCTCCTTGTTCCTGGCTCCCTCTTTCCCGCTCCCCAGTTTTGGTTCCCCCCTCCAGCTCCCCTGTCACTGGTTCCTCCTGCCACTCTCCTATTCTTGGGTAGCTCTTTGAGCTCCTTGTTCCTGGCTCCCCCTTTTCCGCTCCCTGGTCATTGGTTCCCCCTTCCAGTTCCCCTCCATTGGTGGCCCCTTCCCAGCCTCCAAGGCCCGTGGCCTCGATGATGAGCCGTACGTTGGCTTAGGCCAGCTTGTCTGGTGTCCATGCTGAGAGCGTAGTTTCCCAGATATCAGAGAACGGCTGAAACATTTTCATGCTGACATAGTGGGCCACCCTTCCATCCCCTACCCGCCCTTCTCTCCCCTCCCTATCCCCCTGGCTCCTGCCACCAGAGCCTGACAGGAGTTCAGTTTTAGCCATCTTGAGTTTGAGTTGACGTTGAGACATCCAGGTAGGGATGTCAGAGAGACAGCTGGTGAGGCGAGCTTGAATAGTTGGAGAGAGAGAGGGAGTAGAGAGATAGACTTGAGTGTCATCAGCATAGAGGTGATATTGGAAGCCATGGAAGGCAATGAGTTTGCCTAGGGACAGGGTATAGATAGAGAAGAGGAGAGGGCCCAGGACAGAGCCTTGGGGAACACCAACCGAGAGTGGAAGGGAGGAAGAGGTGGAATTGGCAAGAGACACATTGAAGGAGTGGTCCGAGAGGTAGGAGGAGAACCAGTGGAGGACGGAGTCACGGAAGCCAAGGAAGTGAAGTGAACCCAGCAAGAGTGAGTGGTCAACAGTATCGAAGGCAGCAGAGAGGTCAAGGAGGACAAGAATGGAATAGAGGTGATTAGATTTAGCCACAAGAAGATCGTTGGTGATCTTGGCGAGAGCAGTTTCAGTAGAGTGAAGGGGGCGAAAGCCAGATTTGAGGGGGGTCAAGGAAGTTGTTGGTGGAGAGGAAGGCGAGGCAGCAGGAGTAGACAACACGTTCAAGCTTGGAAGCAAAAGGAAGGAGTGAGAGAGGATGGTAGCTAGAAGGGTCAGAGGGGTCAAGAGTGGACTTTTTGAGGATAGGTCAGTGGCTTGCTTGAAGGGGGAGGGGGAGGAGCCAGTAGAGAGGGAGAGGCTGATGATGTGCAAGAGGGAAGGGGCAACAGTGGGAACAATGGAGGTCAGGAGGCGGGAGGGGATGGGGTCAAGGGGGCAAGTGGAAGGGTTGGAGGAGGAGAGCAGGGAGGAGATTTCCTCAAGGGAGGTAGGAGGGAAGGAGGACAGGAGAGAAGGAGGGGGAGGAGGGAGAGGGGAGGGAGTAGGAAGAGGAGAGGAGTGGGAAGCGATGTTGAGGCGGATCTTGTCTATCTTGGAGGTGAAGAAGGAAGCAAGATCCTGCGCAGAAAGGGAAGAGGGAGGAGGAGACGAGGGGGGCTTGAGGAGGGAGTCAAAGGTGGAGAACAGGCGGCGAGGGTCCCGAGAACAGGATTCAATGCGGGAGGCGTAGTAATTCTGTCTAGCGAGGAGAGACCGCAGAAGTAAGGGAAGAGAGACAGAATTTGAAGTGAAGGAAGTCAGCATGAGAGTGGGATTTGTGCCATAGGCTTTCAGCAGCACGGGTGCATGAGCTGAGGTGACAGATACTGGGGGTGAGCCAAGGACGGGGGTTGTGGGAGCGGGCAGGGTGGGAGAAGAGGGGGGCAAGGGAGTCAAGGGTGGTGGAGAGAGAGAGAGACATTTAAAGCAGAAATGGCAGAATCAGGAGAGGAGGAGGAGAAGACTGAGGGGAGAAGAGGGGAGAGCGAGGAGGCAAAGTCCAGGGGGTTAATGGCCTGCAGGTCAAGGAAGGGGCATGGAGAAGGGGAAGAGGAAGGGAGACAGTGGGAGACATTGAAAGAGGAAAGGAAGTGGTCAGAGATGGGATGAGGATCGAAGGAGAGATCAGAGACAGAGCAGTTCCTAGAGAAGACGAGGTCAAAAGAATGGCCGTTAGCGTGGGTTGGGGAATTAGTCCAAAGGTGGAGGTTGAAGGAGGAGGCTAGTGAGAGGAAGCGAGAGATGGAGGGCTGAGAAGGGACATCAACGTGAATGTTGAAGTCACCAAGGAGGAGAGCGGGGGTATCGTCAGAGAGGAAGAAAGTGAGCCAGGACTCAAATTCAGAGAGGAACGAAGAGAGAGAGCCAGGGGAGCGGCAGATGACAGCAACGCGGAGATGGAGGGAGGAGTAGAGGCACACAGAGTGAGCCTCAAAGGAAGGGAAGGAGAGAGAGGGGGGAGGAGAAAGTGGTTGGAATTGACAGGAGTTAGTGAGGAGACCTACGCCACCCCCTGACCTTCGGGGCGTGGCTGGTGAGAAAAGGAGAGACCCTGAAAGGAGAGGGTAGCTGGGGTGACAGTCAGAGGGGGAGATCCAAGTTTCAGTAAGGGCAAGGAGCTGGAGGGAGTGGGAGAGGAAGAGATCATGGATGCAGGGTGCTTTATTGGCAGAGGAGCGACAGTTCCAAAGGGAGCAGGAGAATCGGAGCTGATCAGGGGGAAGGCAGGGAATGGGGATAAGATTGGGAGAAAGGGGGCAGCAGGGCAGGTGACAGATAGGGAAGGTCAGGGAAGAGCAGGGGGGAAGGTAGCCAAGGGGGAGGAGGAAGTGTGAAGAGGTTGGCGAGAAGTGATGGGCTGGGAGGGAGGAAGGAGCAGGGGGAAAAGAAGCAGAGGAAGGAAGAGATGGGGAGGGAGAGGGGAGGAGGGAGAGGAAAGGTGAGAGATTAGGGCAGGCATGATGGTGGGGAGGATAGGTGAGAGAGAAGAATGAGGTGAAGAGTGGCTGACCTACTGGCCACTGAGGAGCCACCAGGAGGCAGAAGTACCCTTAAGCTTACCCTTAGCTGCTGCTGTTGTAGTATTCTGCTGGTGAGTGATCTTTTGGCTTGCTGGAACTCAGGCGGCAGAAAGGCCAAGCTCCAGGAGGGTCGCGGCGTCCTCAGGTAGGTATGTATGTATGTATTGTATTTATTGTGCAGCCAATTGCCTATTACAATTTACACATATATAAAATCCAAACCAAGCTAAGAGTAAATTGCATATTAATACACACAATTTAACAAAAGAACAACATTTCCTCAAGCTTAAATTAAAAAGAAAAAGGTTGTCTTAGAATATAGAACAAGACAGAAAGACAGATTAATATAAAAATTACATCAAGAGGATTGACCCATTTCGCACAAGGGGAAAAATAACCAAGATCACCTCAGAGGTCCACCAGACAGAAAACAATAAATAACTTAGGAGTATGTCATTTTGACTGACGCAGACTCCTTAAATAAATAGCTAGTTGACAAAAGATAGCCGCTGATCTTGTAATTCCCGAGTCTACATGCTCAGGAGTTTAGGAAGCAGCAGGGAGGCAAAAACTCTCAAATACTTAGGGAGTAAGTATTTGAGGGATATTGGGGAGGCAAAAACTCTCAAATACTTAGATCTAAGGGCAGAATATGCTGGGCATATAAAAAAGATGCGCTCAACTGTTTCGATAGCAGAAAGATCGCAGAGGGGACATAACCGGGCTTCCCTAGGAATGCCCAGGAAGCGACCTTCCAGCAACGCTGAGGGAAAAACGTTGCATTGAAATTTTGTGAAGGCTCGTCTACGAGCAGGGTCAAGCCAGGTCTCAAGATAGATCAGCCCATTATAAAGAAAACTAATCTGAAGATAAGCCGATGCAACTCTCTGAGTGGCACTGGCCATAAGGGAACTTTCATATTGGATCTCTTGATCCAGAATTCTCTGTTTGAGAACAGTGTAGGCTCCCTTCTGGCCCGAAGGTTGCAGAGCGGCCTTTGAAAATCCCAGCTTCGCTACCACTGCCTCAACTTCAATATCTCATTCACACAAAGTCCCACTATTGAGTACCAAAGAGGTAAGGGAACTTCCTTGAGAAGCATCAGAATGGATTTTTAACCAAAATTTCATCAAAGCCGGGAGTGCACAAGATCTAATTGAAGGGCATGATGACTCATGTCGCAGAATTACCTGAGGAGTACCCTTTGGGATTCCCAGGATGGATTGTAAGAAGCAATTCTGGATGACTTCGAGTTTATCAATAAACCCCAGACCCCAGATAGAAAAGGCATATAACATTTGGATAATCACTTTTGCCCTGAAGAGTCTAATAGCAGGGAGAACCAATTTACCACCTCCTTTATAAAAGAAATTTATAATAGCATCGGAGGTCTTCTTTGCCATAGATACCGCCGCCTCATAGTGGGGCTTCCAACTTAGTGATGATGCTATAATTACCCCCAGATATTTGTATCGGGAGACCTGTTCGATCTGGTTTTGTCCCATGAACCAATGATGTGATTTGCCATGACCCTGCGCTCCAACTACCATAACCTTGGTTTTGTCATAATTGATAGACAGGGCTTCAATGGAACAATACTCCTTAAACTTCTGCATAACTCTCCTCAGTCCAACTGCGGTTTAGGAGAGCAGGACCATATCATCGGCATATAGGAGCGCAGTGATTTTCTTATCGCCAAGCTTCGGGGCATGAGTATCCTCCCTGTTCAAGAAGTCAATCGCATCATTAAGGAAAAAGTTAAAAAGGGCGGGGACAAGTATACACCCCTGCCTAACCCCACAAGTAACTTGCACTTTTTTTGTAGGAGGTTTCGTAGACGCATACCTGACTTGTAAGGTATTATCAGAATAAAGTTTAATCATCAGATAGAGCAGTCAACGATTGATTGAAATAGCACAAAATTTGGCCCATAGGCAATCTCTATTAACAGAATCAAAGGCCATACATACGTCAACAAAACAGAGAAACAATTTTCCTTGTCGGCCAACATACTGGTTCAATAGCTGGTTCAAAACAAAAATGTGATCCACAGTAGACTTCCCTTTACAGAACCCTGCTTGTTCCATGGCTATAATATTATTGTCATCCAACCATGCCTGGAGTCTACCAAGCAGGTATTTAGCATAAACCCTGCCCACTACATTGAGCAGGCTAATTGGACGATAGTTTACAGGGAGCAGGGGATCACCTTTTTTATAAAAGGGGACCACTATGCTATTTAGCCAAGATGGAGGGATTTCCCCCGAGGCATTTATTTGAGTGAAAAGAGTGGCCAACAGTTTGGCCCACCATTCGGGGGCACACTTCAAATGCTCTGGGGTGATGTAATCATCACCTGGGGCTTTTCCCGATTTCAATTGAGAAATTAGGGTTAGGATTTCCATCTCGGTTACCGAAGGTCATGGTGGCAACCTATCTATGGGCGCAAGAGTAAGGAGTGGCCAAGAAGAGTAAGAGGCGCTGGCGGACCTGTGGCTGGAGTCGGGATGGGACCGGAGGAGGCAGCGCAGCATGCATGTGTGTGTTTGAATGGATCGGATGTGTGTGTGTGAAAGAGAGAGAGGTGAGAGCATGTGTGTGAGTATGAATGGGGATTGGGGTGTGTGAGAGAGAGAGATGAAAGTGTGTGTGTAAGCTTGAATGGGTGTGTATGTGTGAAAGAGAAGGTGAAAGGATGTATGGGAGTATTTTTTATTTATTTATTTATTTATTGAAGCGTGACCAACGGTCATTGCTTAAAACAAACAAACAAACAAGCAAACATAGAGCCAAGAACATACATCCACCACAAAGAAATAGCCCAATATCATTATTAAGGAAAAAATAACATGACCATGGACATTGCCTACCCCCCCAGGTTTCTACCCCAACTTGAAGTCTGACTCCCATCATGGCCTATCCGAGCATACAATTACACAACCTAAAATCATCATAAACTAGCTCCTTAGTTAACAATCTAAAATCTTTAAATATAAAAGAAAATGATCATACAAAACCCTAGAGCCATCTCTATTAACCCATAGGACCTGACAAAACAGTCCTACAGATAGGGTCCACGGTCAACAGTTCTTCAAAGATGGAAGCCCCTCTAGGGGGAAATTCCCGTATAGTAAGGGCTACTTGAGTAACTAATCGCGGGCTTGGGACAATAGGACAAAGGGAGTGAGGGATGGATATAGGCCCCGATCCCACCAAACAGTCCTCCACTACCGGTGCTCCCTTAGAGCTAGGAGATTGCGTCACCACAAGTTCACAGGAGCCCATCTCCACCAGGGGCGAGCCTATATTAGCCCCTGAAGGCACGCTAGGAGGGGGGGGGGAAGAGGACTTTGGTTTGGGTTGAGGATTAAGAGGGCAAGTTAGAAGCAACCCACCAGGCAGAACCGGGTTAAGAGATACATAAGCAACCTCAACATCAGAAGCTTCAACACTAACCGATTCCTTAGGGCTATGACCTGCCACTATATTTACTATATTAGTCTTCCTCTGCCCCAATTCCTGGCTCAAGCCAAAATTCCCACCCGGGGAAGGCTGAATATCCAGGTGGGGTTGTTGGAACAATGGAGAGACCCCCCTTTAGCGTAGAGAGCACCCATAAATACCCCCCATGAGGAAAAAACCCGGGAGTAAGACAAAAGCCTTTCAACTAGGACAGGAGATCGAAAATAAATTACTAACCTTCTTATAATGCCCTTTACTGGGAGATGAAAAAAACATAAAATATGGGCAAAAAGTCCCAGCCCATGATATCTGCAATGTGGTGAGCTATCTGCTGTTTGGAGTCCCAGGGAGGGAGTAGTCCAAATTGTAAGGGGTAAACTGTGAAAACCAATGCCTCTGGGATGACATTGAGCTTCCAATCATCTACAACCATTGGATCTGCAGGGCACAAGTGACCCGGACCATGCAAGAAGGTAGTTTGGGTAGCATGGTCCAAGGTCGACGGGACAAACCCTCCTCCACCCCTACCAGGATCACCAAACCTCTCTTCTAAGCCAGCTATTTGCTGCTGGATCTTCTGGAGTTTACCATCCAGTCCTTTTATTTGTGGTATAAGCTCTGAAAATAGTTCTTCCACCTGCCGAAGCTGGTGAAGAACATGTGTCTCCTGATGTTTAAGGGAGGGAGTGGTCAATAAAGCTGGAGAGCTTGGAAACTCTATAGGAGAACATCCCTTATTTACATAAATATTAGGTGACCGCCCCATTGCCCCCTGCACCTCACCATTCCACCCCTGGCAAAGGGGGGATCGGGACCCTAGATTAAAAACCAAAGGCTCCAAATTCCTCTGACCTCAAGTTACGGGGTTAGGTGTTCTAAATTCCCCTCCCGGGACCGACTGAGATAAACGTTGGCAATCGGGTTGTTCTGTGCCCGTCTGTAATAAGTAAGTGTTCCCATCCCTACCAGAGAGCTGCGGACTTGAGGAGGGCTTGGGCAATTTACTGGTCTTGGCACCCAATTCCCTAAAAGCCGCGGCACTAGCTAACAGAGAATTTGACGGAATCTGCAAAGGACAATTGGAGGTCCCCTCTACTGTGACTGTTGGTTCAACCTTACAATCCGAAGCAGCATGGGATGAAGCAAAAATCTCGGGCGAGGGGCAACTGGATAATAGGTCCTGCTCTGCCCTAGGCAGATAAAGGCTGGGGGGAAAGCCTATGCTGGAAGCAATCTTCTAGGTGCATTTGCCCAGCACGAGCCTTTGTGATCACTCCCACTTTCCTCTTGGATTTCCCCTTCTTCGGTATAATAGAATCGTCCAAATAATCCTAGGACCTACTCTCCACTAAGCGCATGGACCCACAACCAACGAAAACACAAGCAGCCCCACGCAGCCCTGCGCCTAAGGCCGTGCGCACAAGGGCGCGTCCTTGCACGCGCCGCCCTTAGGCACGGGGGTTTTAAAAGTCCCGGCAATGTGGCTCTGCCCCGCGCCCAGCTGGTCTTGATGACGCGGGAGAAGGGAACTCTCAATCCTGGTGTGGGGGTCCCTCGGTCAACGGGGCTCGGGCGTCCCTCCTTCCCGGGACAGCAGGTGGAACTGGACGCTGGAATGGGGAAAGTCAGCGCTACCGGTCAGTGCGGGGGTTTTAAAAGTCCCGGCAACGTGGCGCCACCCCGCGCCCAGCTAGTCTTGATGACGCGGGAGCGGGGCACTCTCAATCCTGGTGTGGGGGTCCCTCGGTCAATGGGGCTTGGGCATCCCTCCTTCTCGGGACAGCAGGTGGAACTCGACGCTTTTAGTATTGACCCTGGCCAGGCATGATCCCTCCTGAAGCCAGGCCTCTCCCAGGGCAGCTCCTGGCTGCAGGCTGGCTTAACCCTTGTGAGGCAGAGCCTTCCCTGGTCATCTCTCTCTCTCCGCATGGAAGTATGAATGGGGATTGCGTGTGTGTGTGTGTGTGTAAGAGAGATGAAAGCGTGTGTGTAAGCTTGAATGGGAGTGTGAGTGTGTGTGTGAAAGAGAGAGAGAGAGATGAGAGCATGTGTGTGAGTATGAATGGGGATTGGGTGTGTGTGAGAGATTAAAGTGTGTGTGTAAGCTTGAATGGGTATGTGTGTGTGAAAGAGAGAGGTGAGAGAATGTGTATGAATGGGTGTGTGTGTGTGAGAGGTGAGAGCATGTGCGTGAGTATGAATGTGCGTGAGAGAGAGAGAGATGAAAGTGTGTGTGTAAACTTGAATGGGTGTGTGAGTGAATAGAGAAAGAGGTGAAAGTGTGGGTGAGCTTGAAAGGGTGTGTGTGTGAAAGAGAGAGGTAAAAGAGTGTGGGTGAGCTTGAATGGGTTTGAGTGAAAAGAGAGGTGAAAGTGTGTGTGTGAGAGTTTGAATGGGTGTGTGTGAGAGCGAGCGAATGAATGCATGTGTGTGTGAGAATGAATGTATGTGAGATGTGTGTAAGAGAGAGAAGGGTGTATGTGTGGGTGAGTGTCTGCACGAGGGGGAGTTGCTCCCTCTACCCTGCTCCCCCTCCCATGGCTGTCCCCCCTCATCCCCTGATGGCTGCCCCCACTCCCCCATGGCTCCTGGAGGGGGAAAGGGAGCCACCCCCCTGCCCAAGGAGAGGCCCAGCAGAACGTTCCTGCTGTCCCCTCCTGCTTAGCAACCTAAGCCTGTCAGCCTCCAGCCCTCCCAGAAGACCCAGGCCCAGCAGCAGCTGAGGTAAGGGCCACTCGGCCAATACCTCTTCCTCCTCTTTCTTGATATAAGCTCATTTGTGCTGAGGGGCTTTGGGAGTAGAGTGGGGCCATCTGGGGGATGGTTTGGGAAGGGGCTAGGGCGTGCTGTGATCGTGGGGGAGTTTCTTGTTTTATATGTTTAACTGGAGTTTTAGTGCTTTGGTGCTTGAGAATGATCCTTAAATCCAATAACTGGAAAGGGATCACACTGACAGTTTTGCTGAGAGCTGTGTTTGGCTGCTCTGGGCCTGAGGTTCAGTTCCTCATCCCTGCTTTCATGGGGTGTGTGTGTGTGCTGTGACTGTGTGGGGGTTGTTGTAGGAAGAGAAGGAGGGTTCAGGATAATCTGTCCCTATCTGTTGTGTGCATGCCCTCCTGTGTTTTAAATAAGAGTATTTGCCTTTTAACCATATCTGTATCCTGAGCTCCCTTTAATCTAAACCAGATTTAAATGTTGTTTGGAGCACATTGTACTCACAAGTTAAAAATAACTTATATGACAATTCCCTAATTGTCAAAGGGAAGTGGGCGGGGCCTTTGAAAATGGGAGGGGCCACATGAAAGTGGGAGGTGCTATGGGAAAGTGGGCAGGCTGTGGAAAGTGTGTGGAGCTGGGGGGCCCCCGCATTTTGTGTTCACCCTGGGCCCTGCAATTTCTAAGGCTGGCCCTGCTCCGGCGGCAGAAAGGCCAAGCTCCAGGAGGGTCACAGCATCCTCAGGTGTTGACAGTCGAGGCAGTTGGGAGAGTATGCAGATGAACTGCAACCTCACCAGTTCCTCAATTGTGCCTGGGAAGCTTTAGGTAGCCAGTGCAGGCTTCAGTGCACCGGTGTAAAGTGCTGCCGGCAACTCGTCCCCAAAAGGAGCCGAGCTGCCGCATTCGGCAGCTTCTGAACAGTCAAGGACAGCCTCACGTACAGCGCATTGCAGTAATCTAGCCTTGAGGTGATGAAAGCATGGATGACAGTGGCCAGATCTGTATCAGAAAGGAAAGGCCACAGCCTCCTCACTAGATAGAGCTGGTGAAAAGCACTCCTGGCCACCGCTGCCAACTGACAATCCAGGTGCAGCGAGGGATCCAAAAGCACTCAGACGCTGCAAACCTGCTTGACCAGAGGAGGCCGGACTCCATCAATGACAGGTGTCTCAACCTCCTCCAAGTCACAAAACTGGCCAACTATCATCACTTCAGTCAGCTCACCCTCATCCAGTCCCCAACAGCAGCCAGGCATCAGGTAAGCACTGAGACTGCAGGACCTGGGTTGGATGAAAAAGAGAGGTAAAGCTGAGCATCATCGGCATATTGATGATGTCTCACCCCAAACCTCCAAATGACCTCCCCAGCGGCCTCAGATACACATCGAACAAGAGGGGGGACAGCATAGAACCCTGCAGGACACCATAGGAAAGGTCCTGAGGAGACAATGAGCAATTGTCCATCACCATCCGCTGGGGCCTCCCTGACGAGAAAGAACGGAACCACTCAAGAGCAGTCCCGCACACCCCACCAGGTCCCATAGTTGTGCCAACAACACCTCGTAATCAACTGTATCAAAGGCTGCAGAGAGATGTAATAAAATCAACAAGGCAGAATTTCTGTTGTCTATCTCCAGGCACAAGTCATTGACCAAAGCCACAAGCACAGTCTCCGTGCCATACCAAGGATGAAAACCTGACTGAAACAGGTCCAGGAATCTGACTTTTTTATGGATTGAAATGTTTATTAGTTGGTCTCAACTCAAAGGTGATTCTTTCTAAAAGTTTTAACAAAGTCTGTCAGACAATTTTGAAAAAAAAATACACTTCATATTTTAAAGAGAATTTAAGATAATTATTCAGGAGGTGGATACTTTACAGGTGAACATAAAGGCCAACGGTTGCTCAGAGAGGGTGTTTTTATGACATGCATGAAAATCATGGGGGTTTGTAATCTCCTGTGATCATTCCTCTCCCACAACAAAGAAGGTGGTGCTGTGGATCCCAGCATTGCAACATCACAGCCTCACAGGAAACTCCTGTGAGAATCGCAGTCAGAGTTTTTAGATGTGCATGATGAGCAATTCATATAAGTCTCGCAGGAGTTTTCAAATGCACATTTGGAAACCCTTGATAGGTTTACAAACGTGCAGCGAGCCAGGGACTGGTGAGGTTGCAGTTTATCTGCATACTCTCCCAGCTGCCTTGGCTGTCATCACCTGAGGACGCCGTGACCTTCCTGGGGTTGGCCTTTCTGCCTCCCCCAGCGCTGTCAACCAGCAAGCCAAAAGGCTCGTGCCATAAGAATATTTCATACTCCTGCAACATCCTTCCACAACTGCAAGTTCCATCCCACCTCCCCCCACTTCTGTAACCAAACCACCAAGATGCCTGTCCTTATCTCTCACCCCCTCTTCTCCTTCCCTCTCACCTGCTCCTCCCTCTACTTCTCTTCCCTCTGCTCCTGCCTCCCACTAAGTCTTTACTTCTTTTCCCTCTCCTCCTGCCTCCCACTAAGCCTGTCATCTCTCTCCAACGTCCCCCCACCTCCTCCTCCTCCCCCCACCATCTTTCTCCCTGCCCCATTGCCCATCTCCCGCCGATCCCATCGCCCTCCTTCCCCTAATCTTATCCCCATTCCCTGACTACCCCCTGATCAACTCCCATTCTCCTGTTCCCTCTGGAACTGTCGCTCCTCTGCTAATAAAGCCCCCTATATCCATGATCTTTTCTTCTCTCATTCCCTTCACCTTTTCGCCCTTACTGAAACCTAGATCTCCACCACTGACACGGTCACCCTCTCCTTCAGAGGTCTCTCATTCTCTCACCAACCCCGCTCCGAAGGCCAGGGTGGTGGTGCAGGCCTTCTCCTCGCTTCTTCCTGCCAGTTTCAGCCCCTCCCCCTTTCTCTCCTTCCCCTCTTTGAGGCTCACTCCATACACCTCCACTCCCCTCTCCATCTACCACCCACACATCTCTCTCTCCTCCTTTCTCTCCGAGTTTGAGTCCTGGCTCACCTTATTCCTCTCCGACGACATCCCCACACTCATCCTTGGCAACTTCAATATTCATGTTGACGCACCCTCTCAGCCTTGCATCGCTCGCTTCCTCTCCTTAGCCTCCTCCTTTAATCTCCACCTCTGGACTAGCTCCCCCACCCACCCTGCTGGTCACTCTCTTGATCTTGTGTTCTCTAGGAACTGTTCTGTCTCTGATCTCTCCTTCAAGCCCCATCCCATATCTGACCACTTCCTTGCCTCCTTCAACCTCTCCCACTGCTCCCCCTCCTCTTCCCCATCCCTTCCGTGATCTGCAAGTCATTGTGCCCCAGGACTTTGCATCCTCCCTTTCTCTTCTCCCCTCAATCTTCTCCTCCTCCTCCTGCCATCTCCACCTTCAACTCCTCTCTCGCCTCCACCCTCGACTCCAGCCCAACTTGCCCCTGTAACCCTCTCCCTTGGCTCACCCCCACCATTTGCCATCTATGCTCCGGCACCCGGGCTGCTGAATGCCTCTGGCGCAAATCCCACTACCATGCTGACTTCCTCAACTTCAAATTTTGCCTCTCATCGCTCAATTCTGCTATCTCCCTTGCTAGACAACAGTACTATGCCTCCCACATTGTGTCCTCCCGGGACCCTTGCCACCTCTTTTCCACCTTTGACTCCCTTCTGAAACCCCACTGTACTCCTCCTCTCTCTTCTCAGGATCTTGCTCTCCTTTTCACCTCCAAGATCGACGAGATCCACCTGGAAATCCCTTCCAAGTCTTCTCCCCCTACTACTCCCTCCCCTCTCCTTCCTCCCCCCACTTCTCTCCTGTCCCCCTGCCTCACTTGAGGAAATCTCCTCCGTTATACTCCTCCAACCCCTCCACTTGCCCCTTGGACCCCATTCCCTCCCGCCTCCTGACCGCCATTGTTTCTACCATCGCCCTTCCCCTCCTGCACACACATCATCAAACTCTCCCTTTCTACCGGCTCCTTCCCGTCTGCCTTTAAACACGCCACTGTCTCCCCCATCCTCAAGAAGTCCACTCCGGATCCCTCTAAACCCTCTAATTACCGTCCTGTCTCGCTCCTCCCTTTTGTTTCCAAGCTCCTTGTCTACTCCCGTTGCTTTGACCTCCTCTCTGCCAACTCCTCCCTTGACCCCCTCCAATCTGGCTTCCACCCCCTTCACTCCACTGAAACCGCTCTTGCTAAGATCACCAACGATCTTCTTGTGGCTAAATCCAACCACCTTTACTCTATTCTTGTCCTCCTTGATCTCTCTGCTGCCTTCGACACTGTTGACCACTCACTCCTGCTTGAATCGCTTCACTCCCT
>QEPC01009705.1:2763610-2779758 GCA_003113815.1 Sphenodon punctatus
CCGCCCTTCCTAACTCTTGCTAACCACCCCCATCCAGGATTATCCCCCACCTGTTATCTGCAAACTCCCAATGTACTGTACTCCCACCGGGAGGGAGTTCCACAGGTGCAGCGAAATGACTGAGAACGCCCTGCTCTGTGTGGCCCCCCGAGACACCCGGGGGACCTCCAACAGCGCACCCCCAGCCGACTGCAGGGGCCGATCCAGAACCCGGGGAGTGAGGCAGTCCCGCAGGTAAACAGGCCAAGAACATGTACCTGAGTTCTCGCATCCTCATGAATGTCGCATCCCTTGTCTCTCCCTTTGTTCCCCCTTCCCTGTCTCCCCTCCCCCCGTCTTTAGATTGTAAGCTCTCGAGCAGAGACCGTGTCTGTCTTTTTTTTTGTAAGCGCCAAGTGTATCGCTGGCGCTATATAAATGCTTATAATAAAATAATAATAATAATAATAATTTACACACAGACATTTCTGCAAGACTCGATGGAGAGTAGTTTCCACATGCAGGTAATTTGGGGGGTTTATTGTCCTCCCGCACAAGTAGCGTCTCGTCTAAAAATGCCCTGGGAGCTGTGAAAGCTCAACATTTTGTAAAATCAGGTTCTTATTTAGTAGTTGAAAGAGAGATATGGAAACTCATGTGTTGAAAATACTGGCCCAAGAGTTAAATTCCATGCATCAAAACGTAACTTTCTGGGCTGCTATTATAAAAATAAACACAACTGAAGTATGCACAAAATATTTTTTTTATTAATTTAGGATTCATGTTACCCATAAGCCTGTCAGCATGGAATTGTGACATTTTTGAAGATACTCTCCATTTAAATGTCTCTACTTGTGAAGCAGTGGCCATAATCAGTGGCTGTGCCAGGTCTGGGGAGGTTGGGGCCCCATTCAAAATGATGGTGTGGGTCCCCTCCCATATTGCCATACGCCCTCCGCAGGCTTGAGTCCCTAAGGACCCATGTCTTATATCAGTGCTTCTCACATCTATGTTGCCATTTCAAGTTTATTCATTGACTTTGTGTATTTAGGGAGCTCCTGTGTGGTCACACAGTTTGCACTTGCCTAGATTGGATCCTGGCTGGTGGGTTTCTGTGCAAATGCAGCAGTCTCTCTGCATGAAATAATGTATAGGACTAAGGAGTTGGTCTACTTCTTTCTCACCCAGTTCTCCCTACTATACTGTCCCTACAAAAAGTAAAGTGTCAAGTAAAAACATATGGGGCCCTTTTCACTGGCAGCACTGGGGGGAAATGCAGTAAACGTGGGCCCCTGATTAATGCAATATTAAATGTACATACCCAGAAATCAGGTAATAGTGCTCCTCATGCACTGGTAACATTAGCTCAGCCGTACTGCACATATTTACATTTGCTAATGATGATGATATCACACAAAATATGCCTTTCCAAGGTTCTAAAAAGGAGCTTTTCAGAGGCAGAAATAACACTTAGGGGGCTTATAGCTCCAGCAATGGACCTGGCATGGAACAGTCATAGATCCCTACCCCAAGGGGCTTGCAATCTAGGATAGATAAGGAAGAGGAGAACATAGGGAAAAACAGGGATAGATTCATGAAGTCACAGGTGTGCATGCTTAACTTAGTTACAGAGGAAAGGGGGACCTGGAATGACAGGACAGTAGTGGGAGCATCAGTGAGTAGTCCGGGGGAGAGGGAGGGAGGAGTTAGTCTGACAGAAGGGGTAGGGTTTTACCCTCAAAAGGGATTTTAAGGTGGGGAAGATGGGAGCAGAGCATATACGCTTGGGGAGGGTGTCCCAGGTGTAGGAGGCAGCGTGGATAAAGATGGTGGGAAGCAGGAGACTATAAGGCAGGTGAGAGTGGTGGCAGAGGAAGAGTGAAGTTTCTGGATGAGAGTGTAATAGAAATCAAGTACCGAAGATAGTGGGGAGCGAGGCATAAAGAGTTTTGAAGGTGAAGACAAGGAGCTTGCGCTGAGTGCAAGGGGAGAGACAGCATCAGTAGTGAGCGCAGAGTTGGGGTTCAGGATCGTCAAACCAGCCAGCAAGGTGGATGACCTTGGCAGTAGAATGTTGAACAGAAGTGAGAGGATCAAGGTGAAAGCAGGAAGTTTATCAGAAGTGCGAGGGTCAGGTGACAGCCAGTTTCCACTGTATTTAGGTAGGTATTGTTTTACTAACTTGTTTATTTGTGTCTGAAAATCTATTCCAAGTGCTTTTTTTACATACATTAAAAACACAATATTATAAAACTGAAAATACCTAACAGTCTTGCCTTATCTTGAGATAAAAATGGGATAAACATACCCATATATGCTTCCCCTATCCATATACTTGTCCTGACTCTGCACTCCTGACCTAAAAAACCTAGGAACTTGGATTTGTGTATATAATATATACGTTTTGGAAACAGGGAGGGACAGGGTGTACGAGCACTGGCTGTTAGGGGGTGAGACCAAGTTGTGTCTATGGCTGGAGGGAAAGGGTACGGGATGGGCTCCTCACCCCTTCATTCCCTCCTGCTCCCACCCAAGGCTATACGCCTGTTTTTTCACCCAAGGGGTTTTGGCATAAGCCTCAGGGAGAGGGACTGTGTCTCAGCCAGGCAGATCCTGAGCCATGTAGATCAATATATAGGCCAAGAATTGTCCACCCAGACTCTATCACGCACCTGACAATTTAAGATAATGTTGTCACATTCTGAGACTGCCATTAAATTTGGTTTGGCAGCATGTGGATATTGTACTGTATCCTTCTATGGAATTGTATTAAATTGTCACAAGCTGTGATAAAATTAGCATGAATTAGTACAATGTTATGAAAAGTAGCTACTGTGCATATTCAGCAGATGTACTTCAAACATTTCAAAACATTTTTAATGTCAAAAATCAGTGTGATAGTATAAGTACACTGTCTTTTCTTCTAAAGAAGAGTTATAGGAGCTTGGTCTTGTCTTGTTTATTTGGATCAGTTTCAATCGTATCAACCACTGATGCGGTGGAGGTGCTTGGGGCAAATAGCTGTGAATTAGATATTTGCCTATCCTGGCTGGTGAAAGCCAACTGAAAGCAGGCTGGGGTTGTCCACGCTTCCCTTTGGGAGGGTAGTGTGTCAGACACCCTTAAAACAGCAGTTGTCTGGCCCCTGCTTAAGATGCCATCTTTGGATGCTGACTCCTTGGCCAGCTATTGGCATTCCCTTTTTAGGGAAGGTTATTGAATGGGTGGTTCGCCCATTAGCTTCAAGCTCATCTCTATGTCATTGGATTCCTGGATCCGTTCCAGTAAGGCTTTTATCCTGGGTATGGCATGGAGACTGTGTTTGTGGCCTTGGTCTTTCAGTGGCCTTTGATACAGCTGATCATGAGGTGTTGTTGGCACAACTTCAGGACCTGGTGGGGGCGTGCGGGATCACTCTTGAGTGGTTCTGCTGCTTTCTGTCGAGGAGGTCTCAGAGAGCGGTCATGGGCAATTGCTCATCATCCTCTTGAGACCTCCCCTGTGTGATCCCATAGGGTTCTAGTCGGTCTCCTCTCTTGTTCAACATATATGTGAGGCTGCTGGGCGAGGTCATTAGGTTTGAGGTAAAGTGTCATCAATATGCTGATTACACTCAGCTCTACCTCTCTTTTTCATTTGATCCAGGCCCTCCAGTCTTGGTGCTCACCCAATGCCTGACTGCTGTTGGGGACTGGATGAGGATGAGCTGATTGAAGCTGAATCCAGACAAGACTGAGGTGATGATGGTTGGCCGTCCTTGAAACATGGAGGGAATTGGGACTCCTATTATTGATTGAGTCCAGCCCTCTCTGGTCAGTCAGGTTCACAGCCTTGGAGTACTTCTGGACTCCTTATTGCACCTGGATTATCAAGTTGAGGCAGTGGCCAGGAATGCTTTTCACCGACTCCATCTAGTTAGAAGGCTGCAGCCTTTTCTTTCGGATTCAGATTTGTCCACTGTCATCCATGCTTTCATCATTTCAAAGCTGCATTATTGCAATGCGCTCTGTGTGGGGTTACCCTTGATGATAGTTTGGAAGCTGCAGCTGGTACAGAATGCAGCAGACTGCCTCCTTTCGGGGCTGGGAGCACACTTCACTGGTGCTCCATAGTCTGCACTGGCTGCCTATAGCTTTCAAGACACAATTGAAAGTGCTGCTTTTGACCTTTATAGCCCTAAACGGTCTGGGCTCCACATATCTGAAAGACGGCCTGTCCTTACATGCCCCTTGCAGCCCCTGTGATCAGCTGGGAGCGCCTCCCTGTGGGTACCTCCTGTAAGTCTTGTTCATACAAGAGCTCGCAGGGAGGCGTTCTCAGTTGCTGCCCCATTGTTATGGAATTCCTTCGTTTGAGCCTGGCCATCTTCTGGAGGCGGTGTAAGACCTTTCTATTTGAAAAAGCATTTGGCAGGTGGAGATAGGGGATTCAGTTGGTTCTGGGGTTGGGCTATAGGGGGTTGGGGTTGGAGAATAGGGAGATGGGGTTGGGGGATGGCTGGGGGGTACGGTTGTTTGCTGTCATTATTATTTTGTACCTTATTGTTTTGTTTTAAGGTTTTTTTGGGGGGGATGAGGTGGGTGTGGCTTGAGGGTGGGGGCCATGGGGAGTGGGTTAGGGTGGACAGGGTCAACCCCCCTGGTGAGAGGAGGGGAGGTGCTCCTTGGGGAGGGTTGGAGGGACTCCCTGTGAGAGGGTGAGTCCTGGGGAGGTTTGGTTGTATATTGTAAAAATGACTATAGAGGGGCTGGGGTTATTTAATAATGTATACTGTAATTTTGTATGTTGTATTGTGGAAGGGCCCCGCTTCCTCGTGAGAGCAGGAAGATGTGGGGTGGGTGGAGAAGGACCGCTTCCCTGGTGGTAGCAGGGAAGGAGTGTGGGGTGATATACTGTAATATGAATTTGTTAGGGTTATTTAAAATATGGGTGGTTTTTTCTCTTTATATATTGTGGGTCCTGCAGAACATATTACATTTTGTGCTATGAGCTGTTTCATTTTGGTGTGAGTCGCCTGTGGCGAGAGAGTGCAGGATACTAATAAAAAATGAAATGAAATTAAATGAGCCACCCTAAGCCTCCAGGAAAGGACGGCACATAAATTTTAATTAATTAATTAATTAAATTTAGATGGAGGATAGCTAGAAATGTAAAATCAATGAAAATACAATATGGCAAGATTTATAAAACCACACCCTTCACGGAAACATAGAAACCTCTTTATAGTTAACATTGCTTGCCTTTAAAAACCACCCAGTCATCCAAGCTAAAAATATATTTTCCTGAGTCTACTTCCTTATTCAAAATACTAGTTCTTGACATGGCAATACTATAGTCATCCTCTGAAATTTGTGCTTAGGATAAGGATAAAAGGTAATCAAATGTTGTGTTTGGAGATGTAATCTCTTCATCTACAAGCATATGGAAGGAACTTCTCTCTCAGCCATTTAACACATTGTCCAGTTGGTTATCCTGGGACAGTGGAACCACTGATGGAGCAGAATACCAGTTTAAATGGACTAGTGCACTAAAATCCATGTTCCTAAATATCAGCTATTTTCAAGTTGCATATGATAGTATTTCTAAATTGTGAACATCTATATACATAGTTTTTGTTTAGTATATAACGTAGGAGTAAATCCTCATAAAAATTGAAGTTTTAAAAAAAAATCTGATGTATTGGAATAAATACTACAAACAACTGGACTTGCATATGCTTTTGGTTTAAAATTAGGTTACCTTTAATATATATTTTTTATTTGGTAGATGCCCTTACTACAGAGAATGCTGGAAAGATTACTGGTACATGGGTCCCAAATGTAACCAACTCTGGAATACCCTGGACTTGATTTTAATAGCTGTGCTTCCTGCACTTGCAATATCTGCTGTAACTGCTGTATTAATACAGTGTGTCTGCTATTGTAAGAGGAAGTCTAATAAAGGAGACAGGTAAGCCATTTTGAGCATAATAAAAATGCTTTACAGATAAAAAGAAATTAATTTAGAATAAATAAATAAATCATTTTGTGTTTGATCATTTCATGAAAGATCATCTTTTTATATTCATAATCTAATCAGAAGAAAGGAGTGGAAGGTAGTGCTGCCAGACCTAAAAGTTAACAAATTGTGACACAGTCCCCACAAATAATGAGATTTTTAAAAAATAGATTTTGTCTTTGAGTTGGGTTTTTTAGTTGTCTTTTCTGCTTGGAGGCCTTATGGACCAGTGCAGTCACAAGATTTTCTGTACAATCATAAGTAATATAATCATTTGGTAAGAGCTAGAAACTTACCAAAAAAGGGGGACCAAAGAGAAAAAAGCTAAAACGTTCATAGTGGTCTTTTTGAAAAACATAAAATTGTAAAACTCTCAGTAAAAGGGTTGGGTTCAGTGCACTGAAACAAAAACACCCTTTACAAGATTTGGGTTAAGTCAGGGGTTGGGAACATTAGGTCTGGGGGCTAAATGCAGCCGATGGCTAGTCTTATCCATTTTCTTTCCCCATGAACTGAAAGACTGAGGTCAGGGTAAGTGTGCAGAGATGAGGGCATGCACACAAGGGGTATTTTCAGACGTTACGGGGCCCTTTGGCCCCGTACCGTATCGAACGTCTTCGTTCCCCGCCGGGGTCACCCCGGCACGGCCCAACAGACGTGCCGGGGGGATCCCGGCGGGGAAAGTGGGAGGAGCCGGGGCCGCGCGGCGCAACGTGCGGCCGCACGGCCCCGCCCCCTCCACGCACCCCGCCGCCCGCCCTCCGAGGAGACGGGCGGGCGGCGGGGCCAATGCGGCCGCCGCGTCTGGCCGATCGTGCCACGGCCCGGGATCCCGCCGGGGATCCCGGCCCGTGGCACGCGACCAGACGTTACTTTTTGTTCGCCACGGCCCGCGGTCCATTTGACCACGCTTCCCGGGACCTTCCCCCGGCTAGCCCGGGAAGCGTGGTTCAAATTGACCCCGTCTGCAGATTCAGCGTGGCCAACATCTGGCGCACGCTGTGCAGACGTGCAGGGGCCTTTCGCCCCGCTGCGGGGTTCACCGTGGTTCAGTGTGGTTCAGCGTGATCTCGTCACGTCTGAAATCACCCAAGGATAGGTGGCAGAACTGGACCCTCTTCTTCTTAAGCGCACCACTTAAGCACCCCCACTTGTACTTTTACACCCTATTTGTATTTTTGTACAAGTCTCAGAGCTTGTACTCATTTTCAAAGTGACTCCCTAAGAAAGGAAAAAGTGCCCCACCCTTGGGTTAAGCAAAGAAAAGCCTAATTTTCTGAGAAAAGTCACCTTCTTCTGGAAAGTATATGTAAATTACAACAGGGGGATTATAGCAAATTAACAGTGTTGCAGTTTGTGAGCGAGGCTGTATTCTTGTGTGAACAATTACCTCATGGCATTCTCTCATCTTGAGTGTTCATGCTGCATTTTAACATGAAGGTAAAAGAAAAGTTTTTATGAACATTCTAGCAATCTGAGATTTACTGGCAGTCTTTTCTTATACTAACTAGCCCAATTGCCTCATTTGCTCATACAAAAATTATCCCAGGGCAAACTAATGAACTTCTGATTCAAACAAAACTATGTTAACCTGATGTAAAGGAAACTTTTGGGATTAAAAGTTAAAACCCCATCAGGGGTAGTATTCTGTGAGAACATGTCATTAGAGAAAACAGACTGCTCAGTACTTGTCTAACCAGAAAGAGGCCACCTACATGCTGGGAGGAAACTGAGAGCTTTATTTTGGATTGTAAGAGGTTTGGAAAAGTGAACTGCATATGAAACTGCAGACTTTCATGTAATGTGATCCATTTACTACAGAATAGTAGTAATTAATTATTAGTTGTCCTGTGTGTTCAGTGTGCTGGTTTACAAACACTAACAGTACAAACACAGATCCAACAACAGAGAGAAGGGGAGGTTAGTAGTGAGAATAGAAAAAAAGATTTCTGAATGAATTGGTTATAAAGAGAATTTGAAGGACAGAAGAAGAGATTAGCAAAGAATGTGAGACTACTCCAGATACAAAGAGACATCCCCGTGAGAGCAAAAAACTGAAAGGAATAGGGCAATAATGAGAGATCTGGGAGGAGACATAATATAATGCAGTGTTCAGCATCTTTCGTAACACAGAGAAGTCCTGTCCTCTGCAACAGAGTCAGTAGGGTTGCATAGATGAAAATATGGGCAGAATTTGTCCAGAATCTGTAGTTCACTTCCACAGATTTTCTAATTTTGCTTTTTGATGCTCTCCCATTTTTTCCTCACAATTAGTTAACATGATATGTATTTACTTTAGGCCACTCAGTAGGACAAGTAACTTTTCAGTTTTCTTAGCTCACAGACTATTCTTGTACTATAAAGGAATGTATGGTCCTAAGTGTTTCGTAAGTTATACATGTAATAACAAATGCCAAAATCTTGTCCTTTTCAAATATATTTCAGGACTCGGGCAAGAGGACCAAAACCTGAGTCACACCATAACTCTGCATATGCTCCTGATACGGTGGGTAACCCATGGCATACTTCTCAACAGCAGCACGCTATGGTAAAAGATTAAATATTATTATTATTATTATTAATATTATTTATATAGCGCTACCAGTATACCTGGCACTGCAACATTGCATGCTTCCACTTGATGTGGGAATGAAATTTTGTAGTGCTTAAATGTAACAAAGAGCATACAGTACTTGTCATAATATACGTTATTGACGGTTGGAGTTAAAATCTGCTTTTATTCTCTCATTTTTGATAGCTTAAGTGCAAGCAAGAGAGTAGGGAATAACTTGACATGAAAGCAGCCACTGTCAAGGACTTCCTGGTTAAAAATGCATTGGCATTGATGGAGCTCTGATATAGGCCAGCATGAAAAGGGATGTGTGAAGCAGTAATTGTGTGTAAATTTATTGCTTGTGAAAAGCACTGAAACTAGAAGGTAAAGAGGCTGATGTTCTCTAGATCCACTATTATGTAATCCGCAACAATAGTGCATGGCCTCCCTCGTCCATGCCTTCGTCACCTCGAGGCTGGACTACTGCAACGCGCTCTACGTGGGGCTGTCCTTGTCCCTGGTTCGGAGGCTGCAGCTAGTGCAGAATGCGGCGGCCCGCCTCCTTTCGGGGATGGGTCGCCGGGACCACATAACACCTGTGCTCCGGGCTCTGCACTGGTTGCCAATAGCGTGCCAAGCCAGGCTCAAGGTATTAGTATTAATCTACAAGGCCCTTCACGGTCTCAGCCCCTCATACCTCAGGGATCGCCTCGCCCTCCGCGCTCCAGAGCAGCTCCTTCGGTCTGCCAGGGGTGCCTTCTTGGAGGTCCCACGGGTTAAGTGGGGGGCCACAATGGAGAGGGCATTCTCGGTGGCTGGGCCGCGTCTTTGGAATTCCCTCCCGGAGGAATCTTGCCTGGCCCCAAGCCTTTTAACATTCCGGCGAGTTTGTAAAACCTGGCTGTTTTCCCAGGCCTTTAGGGAGGGTGGGAGGGTTAGTGAGGTTTTTCTCCCTCTACCCTTCTTTATTTTCTGTTATAATTTCGTCTTTCCCTGTTTTAATTGTTGATAGTTTTATGATGTTTTCAATATTGTTTTATATTGAACTTGTTCGCCGCCCCGAGCTGTTCGCAGGAGGGGCGGGGTATAAATAAATAAATAAATACATTTCTACACTGTACTTTGGTACTATGTCCTGACAGTGATCTCCAACCAATGGAGAACTGATGTCACAAAGGCCTTTTACACTGGCAGCGGTGGGTGGGGGATGGGTGTACAGCCAGGGACATAGGCCCTTTTTCACACGCGCGCAGGGTGTGCGTGCAGAGAAGTGGGTGGAGATGGGGCGGCCATTCCCATGGGCACACACCCATCTCCACCCACGGAGCAACCGGCATTGGAGCCCATTGCTCTGTGCGTGGGTGATGGGTGGAGATGGGTGGAGCGCGGGAGCGTGCATGAACCCCTGCCCATCTGCCGCGGCATTCCCACAGGCGCCTCCACCCATCTCCACGCAGCGAAACTGTGTGGAGATGGGTGTGGGGCGTCTCGTGTGAAAACGGTCATAGTTTGATTTGAAATTCACTTTTACCTTACTTTACACAGAGAGGTGAATATACCTGTCATGCATTAGGCATGTGCTTGCATTGGCCTTACTGTCTTTTGAAGCAGCCCTTTCACATAGTTCAGGTGATCTCTTTTATTAGACCAACTTCTAAAGAGTCCGAACCATGAGGCTCAAAAGCTTGAATACCAAAAGTTATACATGTAATAACTGGCCTAATTAAAGATCCACACTCCCTTTTAAATATGCAGACACTCCTTATGTTACAGGCTATACGATTTAAGTTGGCTAAGATGAGGAACCTCCTCTGTTGTAGCTTGCTATACGTTGACTCGTTTTAGTACTTTTAACTAGGAAAAAATCAACATGATTATTTATTTATTTTACCTTCCGCAAGCTTGGCTGCCAGGATAAGAGTATAAATAAGTTATAATACAGGGGGGAAATCTTGTTTGTTAAGAAAAATACATGTGGAATAGCTTGCTTTTACCAGTAGATGGTGCTATTTATTTTAAGGGAAAAAATGCTAGATTTTGTACTACATTTTGAAAGTTTGCAGTTGCAATCAGGTGCAAGCCTCAATGTTTGCTAAATTGTTAAGTGACCAAGCTACCAAAATAGGGCCGCAATCCTAAATCTCTACATGCCTGGGCACTACTGTTGAAGTGGACATATCAGGTAAAGGTTAGAAGTACTGGATGCTAGCTCATCACTCTGGCAATATCTTATAAGGAAATATTACTGCAAATAAATAAAAAGTATAATATTACTGTGTTTAATCTATTTCTGTTTAAGTTACTAAGTATTTGTAGAGAAAAAAGGGACAAATCTTAGCCTGTGTTACAGCTTCTGAATAGCAATAAAGCAGTACAAAAATAAATAAGCAGGAGTGGAACATCTCGTGTTCAAAGGCCAAATGCAGTCTGCAACTAGTTTTCATTCAGCCCCTTTCCAGTTCCTGGATCTCGCGCTCCTTGCAGGAATGATGGCATGCACACAAGATTAGGGGACAGATCTAGGGTAAAGACCCATGATCTGGACCCTCCTCTTCTTGAGTGCACACACCCTATAAATACCTCTATCCCTAACTTCTATGCAGCACTTCAAAGTTTATGTTCAGTGAACACCGTTTCAAGCCCATCTATGGCCTATATGCTTTCTACCAATCAGGTGCAAGCCTCAAACCATTTGGGTACAAACTTTAAACCTCATAGTTTTTAAGCCCCTCAGGGCAGGGACCTATCTTATGACTGTTTAGTGCCAGGTACATTGCTGGTGCTATATAAATACTTAATAATAATTCTGGGGTACTCTCACTGATATTGAGTTAGGGTGCGATTAGATGTAAAGCTAACCATGTGCAAATCCACAATGTGCATTTTCTGGTGATGAGATCAGGTGTGTGTGGCAGCATGAGCAAACGTTGATGCTGTTATTAGTTCGCTCCATCCAATAGACCTCCCTCGCAAGCTTTTTTTTGGAAGCTGATGACACATCTGTTACTGCTGCATTACCCACTGTCTTCGGCTATTCTTTCCGTTTTAAAAAAAGCAATGGCAGATTCTATGTCTCTTCAAATGTTTCCATGTTTAGTCTTGGTCCCTATTGTGCAGGAATTTCCTTCGCCCCATCTCTTTTTAAAAAAAATGATTTTCATTGTGCTTTGTTTGCAGTGTAGTTGGGCAGCATTTCCAGTCCCCCAGAGACTGTATAAACAAACAGCATCATGATGCAGCTGTTCAGCCCCTGCAGTCTGGTTACTTAGCTTTGCAGCAGAACTGCTCAGTGGCTGTAACTCTACAGATTCCTGAATGACCTCCATCATGCAGCAGGGCATGACATCACCAGTAGGGCTGAAATGAGAATGTATTTGCCTTCTCTCAAGAATGGGCAAGATTCTTGCACCTCCTCCCCCAACCCTGGCAAGATCTATGCATTCTCAACAGGGTTTTCGAGATTCTCATGAGATTCTTGAAAACCTCCTAAAATGTTTTGCACATGTGCAAATGGCCAGTCTGCACATGTGCAGTCCCTGGTGGCCATTTTGTGCATGCGCAGAACGTTTTTCAGGTTTCTCAAAAATCTCACGATTCTTTAAAAAATCCAAATGCTCTGTACATGTGCAAATGGCCCCCAGCGGCCATTCCGCATATGTCTGGCCTCCTAGTGGCCATTTAGCACATGCACACACCATTCAGGGGGGCCGTTAGAGAATCTCGGCAAGAACAGCATCGAGAATGCCGATTCTTGCAAGATTCTTGAGTTGGAGAATCACAGCAAAACCCCATTCTTGCCAGGATTCTCAAGGGGCTCGAGAACTCATTTCGACCCTAATCACCAGATGCAACGCTGTGCACAAGCGCTTGCCACGCATTTTACAACTGTGATGAATGCAGGCATAAAACGTATGGCAAACAAGTGGTGCAAAAACACAACCAAAACGTAAACTGCATAGATAGAGTCTGTCATTACATAGTTATCATAGCCTCTTGTGTGTTTGTACACTTTTTTGTTATTACAAACAAGTGGTGTATGCATGGCGGACACATACAGACGTATGGCAACATGCATGGGAGAGATCTAAAGGGGTGGCTAGTATTACATCTGATGGCAAGCTAAGCGGTTTGAGGATTACAGCCATTGCTTTTTCTGAGTAAGGAGCAAATATGCCACACCAGGGTACTTTCACTGGTTACATTAACCATGTAGCTATAATGAACACGATATGTGTGGGAACATGAAAGCATAGTTCTGATTACATGCCAGATCTGTGTAAATTGCTCCTTTAAAAACGGGAGCAAATGCCCATGACTCCTTTATAGCCAATAGAATATGTGAACTGTTCCTCCCAAGCCAGGGTGCTTCGCGTAGACTGAGATGTGCAGAACACCTTCCCAGTATGGCCACAGCAGTCCAGGCGAGACTGGGAGAGTGTTGCTGCTGTCACTCTGGATGTTTTGCCACGAAAGCACCAACTCACAGAAGCAAGACTTAGACCTTGCTGGTTCACCTCAAATCAGCTCTCCCTGAACTGGGGTAGTAGGTACCTTGGGCTAATGGCTCTGTCACCCCCATGTTAATCCTCTTTCGAGTATAGGGTTGTTTTTGCCTCACTCTCAGCACCTACCTACCTTCCTTTTGCAGGACCTAATCCCCACTGGCTTCCCTACAGCCCCCTATCTCTAAGCTAGGGTAACCAGATACTAGCACCATCAGCAGCTTTCCACGGGAGCTTCTTCACTGCCTCCTTGAGATCTCCTCTCTACTGGTTGGTGGGCTGGCTTTTAAGAACCCAGCCTGGGTCACCTGATCCTGCCCACTTCCAATCACATTACCTGCCTGGAAGCATCTAGGCTTCCTTGGCCTCAGATAAGCTTAATGTGGTTACCTCAGCCCATTAACTATTTAATCACTGGCCAGCCTAGGTTACCAGCTGTCTCCTCCCTATATCCCTGGCTCCCTAGTTACCAGCCCCATTGCCTTCCTGTAAACCTTCCCAACTGGCTCCATTCTCTAGGGACAGTGTACTTGCTTCACTTCAGCCCAGTCACACCTAAACACACTGTTGCAAGCTTTCATTGGGAGATTTACCTGGATAAGAATATGGCTCTAACTGTGCAAGTTCGTTTTTTCCATTTACACTGGTATAAATCAGGAGTAGTTTCACTGACACCAGTGTAATTGCACTAAAATAAAACTGTAAAGGTCTACATCAACTCTAATTGTCCTCATTTTTATCTCAGGAATCGTATCTTTCTCTTCATCTTAGGAGAAATAAGATAAGGCCCGTTTTGAAGCCTTCTGACGTTCCCCATTGGTGGGAAAGGAGAAGCAGAGTTCATCCTGTGCCCTCTATGGAATTCACACCTCTTAAAATGTTAAATGTTTTGATAAGAGGAATGCATTGAACAAAACGTGGGCTCCATAGAAACCACTGGCAAAACTCTCACTGATTTAAAAGATACTAAATGTCGGCCACTATTTTAATATCAAATATTAGCATACAGAAATACACTGATAAATTAACTGATAGATCAATACACCTGTAAACGATCAGACTTTGAAAATTAAAGTTAACTGTTAGCAAGTTATACCTGTTGTATTGGCTTTGTAAACCTACAACTGTCTTCTTACAGTGTAAATCCTTAGTTTCTGATCTTTCCTACACAGGAGGACAAGACTGCACAGAATTTAAGATTACAAAAAATTCAGCTCCAACGCCAAGGTTTTGAGCAGCCACAATCACCTGGTCGAACAGGTTTCAGGTACGATGGGCTACTGTCATACTCTCTTTCCTCAACATACTTGATTCCTTGCATAGTGAAATAATCACTATGCAAGTTTAGCAGTGACATTGCAATTGCTATGTGTAGTTCAGTATACTAGTTGCAACAATACCCCAGTACCTGATATTTTCATAAAAAGGTGCAGGAACCAAGTACCCCATCCATTCCTCCTTCTCTTGCCAGGTTTGTAAGTGTCCAATCTATTGTTGAATCCTTCTGTAAACTCATGGCCTCAAATTTCTAGTAGCCCTTAGTTCCATGTGCTGATTTTCTGTTGTGCAAAAAAAAAAGTTGTTTTAAACTTGAGGAATCTTTCCTTTTCCTTGAATTACTCCTTGTTCTTGTATTATGAGAAGGCAAACAGGCACATCAGATTTGCTTTCTCGGTCACTCATTTCATATACCTCTCTCTCACTCTCTCTAATTCCTATCCTCTTTAGATACTCCCAGGGCCAGCCTGACCAGAGCACAGGGCGATCTGGGGCAACTGCCCTGGGCCTTCTTGTTGTCTCTAGACTCTCTACTTCTGGGAGTCCTGCAGAGGTTCCCATTTTCACCAGGGCAGGGTGTGAGGGCCCCAAACACAACCGTCTCTAGGTCCCTGGAGAAGATGCTCCTGAGAGGGCAGATCCATTGACCGGGGAGGGGGGGGGGCAGGGGGCCTACATTTTATCTTCACCCTGGGCCCCAAACACTCCCATTCTGTTTTCATTTTCTCTTTATATAAAAGTATACGCTGGTCATGCTCAACACTCATCTTAAAACCCTCTGTGGTTAGATGTCTGGTCAGAATAAAGTCATCCAAAAACTAGTGCAAATTAAATTAGTTTTATCTGTAACCAGAGTGTAATTCCATTGGCCCAAGTTATGACTATGGACATGGACATACACATCACTGCAATATTCCTCAGCTTTATATTAATTTGCTACTGAATCTTCCCTTGCTGCTCTACTTTAAAGACACACAGCATTACCTAATTTCTCTGTAGCACTTCCTTTGACGTAGCGGAACTAGAAAAGGTACAGAAAAGGACAACAAAAATGATCCAGGGTATGGAGCAGCACCCGTATGAGGAGAGGCTTCATAGGTCCGGGGCTCTTCAGCTTGGAAAAGAGACGGCTGAGAGGAGATATGATAGAGGTCTATAAAATCATTGTCGCGTTGCGTGCCTCTTCTTTTTACAAAAGGAAAGAGAGCTATGTTTCCCAGCAGACAAGATCTAACTGGATTGGGCCACTCTTTTCCAAGTTGTATAAAATGAGTTTACACTTTACTTTGATGCCAAGCTAGCAAAGCAAGTATGGTAAAATGACAATATATTTATAAATAAATGGAACATGAGACTTAGAATATAAAAAATAAGCAGTTTACTTAAATTTAAATAGAAAATATCAGTAGTTTACATAGAATGGTATTGATAGTTAATCAAAGTTACATGATCTAAAAACATTTCTATTTTAAGAAAATAGCTTCTAAAAGCTTAACATATGCTCAATTCATTGGCTCAAAGGTATCAAAAATAATACATTACATTCTTTCCCAGTTCTTCCTGTTTTTCTGCCATGAGAGAGAAACCCCAACATCAACTTAGAATTTCAATCTGAAAAAGCAAAGCCAGTGTCTCCCTTCTTAAAGCAAACTTGCATTCCTGAGACACGGACGCTGATGACGTCAGTTAGTATGGAAATACACAGGATTCCAATTGGTTCTCTTAATTCTGAGCAAGTAAGGAGACTGAACAAAGAGTCAGATTTCCTTCAAAGTTTGAACAAAACCTCATATTTCCATCAAAATTAATTGTCAGATTACAGAGAGAACTGACCACAG
>QEPC01009705.1:2793024-2804195 GCA_003113815.1 Sphenodon punctatus
AAACTTTGGAACTATTCGGCACCAGGTCAGCGCCTCAGCACGTGTTGCCATGTGCAGCAGCTGCAGCCGTTTAATTGCCTAATCAATCAGGGTGCACAATAGCACATCAATCCCTTCCTCCCTCCCCCTCCCCTTAATTACCTAGCTAATCAGGGTGCACAACACATGCAGAAATTCACCCCACCCCCCACAAAAAACAGTAGTGTACTCACAGCATGGCCCACCTTCAGCAGTGAGTGCGCCCACTTTAATCATTATGCCAACAAAGTAGTGCACAAAAGTGCAGGCTAGTAAGGGACATTTGCTCAAGAAGAATACAACAACCCCATAAAACCGTCTGCAACTGCATGGAGAAATATAAATCCCACCAAAATCCAGCAAGCCCAGGCCCCAGCAGTCACAAAATTAAGAAACCAGACATTCACACACACCCTCAGGGGCACCCTCTTGGCATGACATGGGTATTGTGGCACTGGTAACTTCAACAGAGCAGGCAAAGGGAAGTGGAGCCAGACAGAGAGATCCCAGTCTGGCCTCATGGTGCTAAGCAGCTGGCAGAACAGTAGAAGTTACACTTTACAATTAGGCTCTGTTGTGCCATGCCACAGCCTAGACAACACACTCAACCGCAAAACACTGTGCAACTAACTGCATGGAGAAATAAAATCCCACCAAAAGTCAGCAAGACCATTCACAAAATTAAGAAACCAGACATTCATTCACACACACACACACACACACACACACACACACACACACACAAAGGGACACCCTCTAGTCTTGACATGGCATTGGTACTGTCGCACTAGTAACTTGAACCAGGCAAGGGGAAGTGGAGCCAGGCAGAGAGATCCCTCTGGCCTCATGGTGCCAAGTACCAACCAATCAGCAGGCAGAACCACCCAATTATTTTTTTTAAAACTGCATGGCATGGTAAAGGTAAACATAACTCCCATTCCCCAGCATTGACCGTATGGACAGGCCAGGCCAAACCATGCCAGGCATCGCTCCCTGCCAGTTGATTACTTACAGATCCAGTTCTGTAGCACACAGCCAAATTCACCAAAGAGAATGGACAAAACAGCTGTAGCCACTTTTATTTTTGCCCTGCCAGTCAATCAAAAGCTTGCCATCTGGCTTGGCCAGTCAATCAAAACTTGCCATCTGTGTTACCATCACTCAACTGTCCCCTCTCATAGTCCCCTCCTACCAAATATGGCACTAAGTTTCATTTCCAGAAGTTCAACTGTCCACCAGCTCCCCACGCGCACAGCAATGTCCAAAGTTTTCCGAAGAACGGCCTTGGTCCTCGGAACTTTGGCCTTTTGGAATCGAATACCGTAATCTTCGCCAAATTCCGTAGTTTTCTGAAGGCCGAGTTACAGCCCTAATGTTAATGTACCCATTATTTCTCTCCTGATCTTCTTAGTTGCTGTCTTAACCATAACCATCAAATCTCTACTGCTATCTTAGGGATATATTTTCATGGGAGTGGAGAAAGGCAATAATTGTGAACTCTTGTGTAGAACTATGAGGCCAGATCTCAATGGCAATTTGAGCGTAGAACTATAAGACAGCAGATTTGAGCAAATGTTCTTCTGAAGACCCTACAATAATCTTTTTGGACTGATACAGTTCCTAGCAATATTAAGTCTTCCTTCTGGCTCCTCTCTTCAGCACCTAAAGCCCAGCCACGAAAGAGAAAATGAATGGCCATATGTTTATAGATAAGGCATTGTGTTGAAGCACTGAGCTTCCAGGTGTCCCAAGAGCCAGACAAATCTTGGAACATCCACACATCTAGGGAGCTGAATCATCTGACCAATCCATTTGCTAGCTGATCTCTCTTGTGCCTTTTGACCCCCTTAAATACTGAGTAACTTCCATGGTCTTTTAAATTCAGTCCTAATTTCTTCTTTTGCCTTTAAAATGTGTGCACTTTCTTTGTAACTTGTTTAATAAATCAATCATCATCATCATCATCATGCCAATGAAAGGTTCCTTGAAAGTAAATTGTGTTGCATGCAGCTCACAAAAAAAACAAACAAATATCACTGTGCAGTTCCCAAATATCTCTCAACATCTCACACTACTTAATAGAAATAGTGCAATTTTATTTTACACTTTTTAATAAATCATACTGCTTAATTGACTTTAGAAGATCAGTAATGCCACAAGGTAAATAAAGAGATTGAAGATTAAAATGTTGTATTTCTTTTGTATAATTGCAATGTTCCTCTCAGAGGTAGTCAAAAGGTTATCTGTATCCTGGTATGAAGTGTATCCTTGCGTGTTACGTGCTTGCCTCCATGTGTAACTATGGGTAATTTCAGACATTACGTGATCAGTCAACCACACTGAATTCGGTGTGGTGGCTGTGATCGCGCGAACGTCTGTTGGAGCCCCACCGGATGTTCACCACAGTGAATTCCTGGCGGGGTTCAAAGCTAACCATGATTCTGGATGTGAGGCCAGTCTCACGTACAGAATCACGGTTAGCTGGACCACAATCAGGAACGGAGTGAAGGTAAAGTCTGTTACCTTGCCCTGGTCCTGACCGTGGCCCAGACTGCGGTACAGGATCAGGCGCAACAGCCTCATTGGCTCCTGCACCTGCCTGTCACCCCGAAGCAGCCCTGCCCCTCCCCGATACCTCTCAGAGATCAGGCCAGCTCATCTAAAGGATGGATGGCCTGATCACGGACAGGGATCCGAGATGTATCCCGGTCCGGGGTTCAGCGTGGCGGGCCGAGAGGCCAGTCACGTCTGAAATTACCCTATAAGTAGGAGAGCTAAGAGTCAGAGTCCCCTGCTTCATTTCCTGCTCTCTGGCAACAGAATAAATTAAATAGGAATAAGTTCCTGCTGGAGGAAAGGAAGCGTCTCTAGAGTTGTCAGTTTTTCCTTCCACTACTTGCTTGCTTTCTTCCTAAGTTTCTGATGTTTTTCCTTCCTATACACTTGCACTTGGAAAGTGAGCAGCCAGGGAAATAACAGAATGATGAGAATCTTTGTAAAAGGATTTTCACACATTACCTGTCTCGTGGGAGCAGACTGGCATGCCCCACAAGACAGACTGAAAATCTGAGGCGGCCCTGTGGGTGTCCGTGTAAAGGGACACATACCCATTTCCCCGCCCACCCCCATCTGTGTAAAAGGGGCCTATTTAGATCAGCACATCCTGCTAGGAACTGACACCTCATTTTGGCATCACAAGTGGGCAATTTGGAGTACTCATTTATCTTTTCTGTGAAGTTTGATCGTTCTTTGCCATACTTAAAGCACTTGATGTTCATCACTTGCACAGGGGAGACAACTTAGTTGGTGAAATTATCCTTGTCATGTATATACAAGACAGAAATTTTTTTGCCAGTTCTTACCCAAATTTGGGTCAAGGGATAGCAATACAAACTGTCTGTCATGACCCTAAAAATCAAGTCCTAGAAGTTGGAGGGGTAAAAGGGGAAATCTTGCCTTTGAACTGGTCCTTTTTCCTTCACTCAAAACAATAAGCTGCTCCTCATCCTATAAATCAGTCCTGTGTTATTGCTTTTAAAATCTTGGTGATAGATCTGCTCTTGCCTTTGGGGGTCTGTCCATCCATCTTTGTCGAATAACTTGTATATTTTATTAAAACTTTTTCTTATAAAACAATAGTATAACAAACATAAAAAGGAACATTTTGCAGAGCAATGACTGGGATTTTTTTTACTCATGTGAGAGAACATCCAGGGTATACCCTCCCAACAACAACTCTTCTGAGGGGGTGGGGGAGGCCACAAGGAAATACTTTGAGGGCAAGCTTTCCAGAGCAAGAACATTGAAATGAAGGAAGCAGTGAGGTGGTTCAGAACAACAGAGACACAATCCACCCCCTATTAAAGTCAGTGGCAAAATTCCTATTGAATGGGCAGAGGATTCTGCTGATAGTTTTAGGCAAGACACTGATCAGATCCTACTACAAGGATCAGGGTAACTAATTGCTATGGGCACCTTTTGGAGGGTAGAATAGCCAGCAGAACATAGCTAAGGAGGATCAAGTCACACAGAGAAGTGTTCCTCATTTATTCCTCTTTACCAATGTCTTTAGGCAGATCTGCAGTTGCAGGACAGCAAATAGGTAAATACAGTTCCAGACAAATGTAAATAAATACTCACACCTTCGCTTTCCATCTTCATTGATGCCATCCCCCTAGAATCTGACTTTGCATCTTTGTCACATAGCCTGAGATTGGTGGAATTCCCATAGCTCTTTTGTACCCTAGGTAGTTGGACGAAGTTCAAGACAGGCCCTTGCGGGCAGTTATATGCCAGGTTATGAATGCTGCTCTCTGAACTTTGCTATTGATTCTGTCTTGGCATACACCAATAATAATCATGAGTCAGTCCACTCTAGAAATAATGAGATTAGATTTTAAATAGGATTTGAAACAAGTAATGAATTTGGGGGTCTTATTATTTGCCTTCTTTTTGAACATCTAGTACCTTAGTTGCAAGCTTGTTTGCACCAAGGACTAGATGGTCCTCTTGATTAATTGTAAAACTCCAAGAAATTAGGCATTAAGAAAACCTAGTGTGCAAAACTTGCGATAAAGCTGCAAGTGTTTGGCAACAAGTTCTAACCTTAACTCTGCCCTAAGGATTAGTAACAGGGACAGGGAACATCACAGTACAATGTCCCAATGTAGGGGGGAGGATACTTTCTCTTTCCCCAGCACAACTCAAAAACCAGGACATCTATTCATACTATCCAACAGTGCCCTCAATTTCACCTGTGTAGCAATGTTAATATAGAAAGTAATTGCTGCTAGCTGACAAGCAATTGCTGCAGGCATATTGTGTTGCTTGCCCTTGTTTCCGGTTGCACAGTCAGAAACAAACAGATGTAACAATGCATTAAATGGATTTCCTCTAAATAATTTCCTGCAGTTTAGGCACATTTTGGGAAGAGGAAAATGAATGATGCTGGCATCCTACAAAAGCATTAAAAATTATAAGGATCTGTGAAGCAGCAACTTCACTATTTCCCATTACTCTAACACTGATGACTGAAGCCACCATCACTGAACACATTGACAAAATTCCCAATGAATTTAATGGAGTATTTGCACCCTCAATTTGAGGTTCTGAAATCTCTGTTTGGAAGAGTGTGGGAAGCAGAAGCAATAACTTTGGGGGGTTTTGTGAATGAAATATCTCTCGGGCCTTGAGGCACTGTATAATTTAATGCACTGGAGCTCAGGGTTGTCAACTTTGGGTATTTTTTTAATTGACATGCTACCACCCAGGAGTTACTCATTCATCCACCCATCTGAAGCAGGTGAATGCACTTCTGTAAGCCACGCAGCACCCACTCATGGCTATGCATGAAGCACTACCGAAAAATCCAGTGCGCACCATACACGGCAAGCCAAAAAGGTAATTGGCAACGAGTGCACACGCATCCCCTGCCTGTATGAATTAGGGTGGTTCATACCCATACCAGCAGAACTGTTTGTCACTCATAGGCACTGTGGGCAGGGGACATGGCTGTTGCAAGCCACAGGAAATGGCTGCGCGAGCCCTCCCCTGCCAGTACATACACCTGGGACATGTCCATTTCAAAGGCCAGTCAGGCTGGCTTCCCTCCTCCTCCATGGTCCATGGCAGGGGGAGTGCAAGGTGGCTGCCATGGTAGTCACGCTGGGAGTCACCCGTTAGAATCCCTCCCTATGCATTCTACCAGTGGCTGCTCTGACCATAGCTGTGCAGCTCAGCGGTTGTGAACACCCCCACAGCCGTTTAAACCTTGCTCGTTTAAAAACACCTGCTTTCCAAGATTTCTTAAAACCTAAAATCACAAGTCTCATACTAAAATTGAGCATCTCAGCTTTCATAGTTTAAAGAAGTCTTTGCTCCTTCAAAGCGTTTTCACCAATTGAAGCAGATACTGCACGTCTGTCAGGTTGTGGAGAGAAATTAGGAAATGTGATTCCTTTGTGTAGACTCTGAACCCAAAAGTCCCATTAAAAAAAGACATCATTTGTTTCCCCAAGTCATAATTTTGGGGCCCAATGCATGGCGTTGGGCCATCTGAGATGGAGCTGCAGCGAGTGCAGTCTCACAAACCAGACCCTTTTGTTCCTCCCCCGTTGTCTTTTTCTCATTTTTTCTTCCTCCCCCGCTTATTCTTCTCATCGGCCCCGCGCCTTGTAATCTCCGTTACCCTTTCCCCCCCGCTTTGTTTTGAGGACACGTCTAAGGGCAATGTACGGGCAGCGGCTTCAGTAGCGGCGAGTGCGCATGCTCAGGTTTCTGGTGCATGCTCCGGCGCTGAATGACGTCTTGCAGCGACAGGGCTGGTCGCGAGACTAAGGGGGGGGAGGGGGAGCAGGCCGCGCGCGCTCGCCTGCCGTTTCCTAGCCCAGCCTGTGATTGGTGCAGGCCCCGGACCTGGCGGATCTGAATGCAAGGCCCCGGCAGCAGCGGCGAAGTCCTGCGGTCTCGACTCCCACCCGGGTCCGAGCCCGCGGCACGTCCCGCCAGGCGCAGGGACCCGCACAGGTGAGGGGGGGTGCTGGGCCTGAGCTGCTGGGGACGGAGGAGGGGACAATGGAGGCGCCTAGGCCTCCGCTCAGTCCGCGCCTGGGGCCTGCGTGCTCCACCGGCATCACCGGGCCCAGCTACCGTCGCCTCTCCCTGCTAGGCCTATGCTCTCCGCCCGCCGCCACCTCCCGTCCTCAGCCGGCTCAGTGCGGGCGCACACAACTGCAAGGCCCCGCAGCGGAGCGACCAGAAAATGGCGGAAAACAAGATGTCGCCGGTGGCAGCCGGAACGGGGCGGGGGAGGCGCGGCGTCCTTTTCGGTTGGACCTGGCTCGGGAGCGGAAGCCGTGCCCGGCTGGGTTCTCCCAGCCCCGCCCGGGACGGGGCTGCAGCAGAGCTGGCAGCGCCCGGGACTCTCCCCTCTCGGTGCCGCAGCGCTGTGGCAGGCAGGGCCGGGCGAGCTGGAGCGGCGCACGGGCTGGGAGAGCACTGCTCCAGTCCCCTTCTGCCGCTCTAGCGCGGGGATGGGGGTGGGGAAGAGCCCTGGGGCCGAGCCGCAGACCAGCTGCCGCCAGGAGCTCCTTTGTCTCCATGGCCCTCCCCCTTCCCTCCTCTTCTCACGGGCACGGCCGACAGCTAGCTGGCTGCCTGCCCTGGCCGCACATCCGCCCCGCCCCGGGGATGGATGGATACCGCCCGATCCCCACGTCCAGGGCGCTACAGCTGCAAAACGCCACTTTATTGTTCGGTGTGAACGTGCCACGATCCAGGGCGGGTAAACCCAGGGAACGTCTTCTCCGAGTACGTGGTCTGACGGCTTCCCTCGTCTGTGCTGCCCATCCATTACTACCCGGCGCAAGCGCCCGGCTAGGCTCCAGCATGCACACTCCCGTCTCTGATTGCGCTGTGCACACGCACCCACCCTGATGCTCCCTACGCACGCTCGCCGCTATTCCGGATTGTGTGTAACTTACACGGGGTTCCTTACGCACACTTCCATTTACTAGCGCGGTGCGCGCACCCTGCTGCTGCTCAGCCCACACTACAGTCCTGTGTTGGAAATTTTGCACAGGCAGTGCCAGATCCAGAGAAGTTGGTGCCCTATGTGAAATGGTTCCTTGTGGCCCCTTATAACAGGATAGTTTGGGAAATACATATGTATTTATTTTTGATCAGTTAAACATAACATCCCCTTCAGAGGCTAGGAATCCTAGCATTCGGTCATGTACAGTATATTACACACATGCTGCTATTTTTAGTCTATTCATGAACCCCCCATGTGTTTGTGGCCCCATCCTGAATTACTGCAGACTCTTCTAGGCCGGGGCTCCTTGCATTGGAAGCTCTGCAGGCCTGTATTTTATGCCAGCACTCCTCACATTCATATTTTTGTTCTCTGTTTATGGACCCCCATGTGTTGGTGGGACACTGGGAAAGTCCCCAACACAAGGGCACCTGTGTGGTCATACAGTGTGCACTATTGTGGGTTCAGTCCTGCAGTATGCCCACCCCCAACATTCATTGTGGAATCCTGTAAATTCCTTGTGATGCCCTAGCATACCCATCTCTTTGTGGTACAGAATTGCAACCATTTCTTGTGTTGACATATGCGTATTTAATATTAGTTAAATGAATGTTAATAATGTTTAACTCCCAATCGTCAAATCCTTCCTGAAAACCTACCTCTTCAGTCAGGCTTTTCCTAGCTTCTCCTCCCCTTAGTCTCCACCCTTTCTTATTTTCTTAGGCCGTTTTTAAACAGGTGGGCTGGGTCCGTGTGTGGTAGGTGGAGTGCTGCTGCGTGAGCCGTGTGTGGGAGGAGGGTGCAGTTGGGCGCACACCCACTTCCACGCATGGAGCAGCCTGCCTTTTCGCCTCTTGCTCCGTGTGGAAGCACGCACTCAGGCACCTCCACATTAAAACGAGACACTCCCACACGTGGACGCTGGGTGCCCGTGCATCAGAGTGTCTCGTTTAAAAAGCGCCTTAGGTTCTCCTTCCNCCACCCACCTACACGCATGGAGCAGCCTGCCTTTTCGCCTCTTGCTCCGTGTGGAAGCACGCACTCAGGCACCTCCACATTAAAACGAGACACTCCCACACGTGGATGCTAGGTGCCCGTGCATCAGAGTGTCTCGTTTAAAAAGCGCCTTAGGTTCTCCTTCCTTGTAACCAAGCTTAGCATGTGCACCTGAAACTTCACAAATTTGTGGGTATATTCCTTTCTCTGTCTCTGTTCCCCTCCCTTTCCTCTCTCCTCCCTTGTCGCTTAGATTATAAGCCCACTGACGCAGGGACCTGTCTAAAATTGTTAATTGTTAAGTGCTAGTTACATTGCTGGTCCTGGAACTCCCTCCCTGGTTACATTCGTTCTGCTCCCTTCCTCCCAACTAGTGTTGCCACCTATGCAAATTTTTAAAGAATACTCATGAAACGTGTTGCAGGGGCTGCATTGGCCTAAGGCGCCAATGCAGGCCCTGCAACATGTATATTTCATAAGTGTTCCTTAAAAATTTGCATAGGTGGCAATTCAACTTTCAGATTCCTCCTGAAAGCCTACCTGTTCCGTCAGACTTCCCCTGGTCATGAGTCAAAAGGCTTGTCATGAGTGAAATTCTATCCTCATCCCTTCCTCACTCAGAATCTCTTCTGTGTAACTAAGTTAAGCACATGCACCTGCATTTTCACAACCTCATGAATGTATCATTGTCTCATGTTCACCTCTCCCTTGTCTCCCCCTTCCTTGTCTGTTGTAGATTGTAAGCCTTTTGGAGTTGGGACTTGTCTAAAACTACTGATTGTGCAGTGCCAGGTACACTGTTGTGCTATATAAATAATAAAATAATAATATATAAATACTTAATGATGATGATATAGCTCTAGTTTTACTGCTATTTCTATTTAACCTAGACTGAGCAGTATTTTTTCCAAGTAGTAAAATTAAGTGATTTTTGTTTGTTTTGTTGTAAATGTATGCTAAGCGGATACATTTAAGTATAAAAATTGCTGTTTTCATTAGACCACTGCTTTTAGCTGTGGGTTGCTTTTTTAGTTTAGACTATAAAATTGCTTTGGCCAGGCAAGTTCTTGTTGCTTTTCCATTTTCTTGATGTTTTGGTTTTTAATTGATGTAGCCTATCGGTTTTGTGGAAAGATTTCATGTCCATATATTAATTATGGTGCTAGAAAACCCACAGAAAGATTGGATGTCCTATTGTGCTAGGAACTATACAAACACAGAAATCGCACTCCCTTTTCTGAAGAATTTAAAATTCTTGTGTAATGAAGCATTGTTAAAATTTAATAACACTGGTAGACAGAAATTTGTACTTTTTGTCAAATTTTTTATTATTTTGGTGTGAACATTGTATTCAGGGAAGATGAAGAAAGCATTCATTTATTAAACTGTTCTGATATTTTCAGATATGATTTCATAAAGAAAAAGTTATAAATGTTTAGAACTTAAAGTTACCATTGCTTTTTAGCAGTGGTGCTGTTGGTATAGGGCAATGTGTCTCATTTGAAGTTTGTTAGAGAAAAAGCACATAGCTAAACAAAATATTCAAGCAGTATGATATGCACAGTATGTTAGAGGCAGTAATTCTCATTTGTTTTATCCTACCACACTCTCTCTTCTCTCTGGTGCTTGACACTCTTCCCCACCTCCCAAAAATACAGCTTTGCTGCTGCCATTGTAACTCCCCATGTTCTGCTTTGGCTGAGCTTTGAAGAAGTTCCAAAAAGGCAGTGGTTTGTTCTGCTGGAGTATGAATTTTAAATGATGGCTTACAGCACCAGCTGGAAGAAGGTGCAGCTTGTACTGTTTTAGAAATTCCCCTTTGCTCAGCCACAGTGGCGCTAATTTGGCAGCCACACCCGTTCTCATACCTCACAGAATTCAGCTTCTCCAGTTTAGGAACTGCTGTTTGGGTAGTCATAAGCTACTATTAACAATCTAAAATCCTGTGTGTATCATTTTTTATCATAAGTTGAATCTGCCAATATACCTAACTTGTCAATCATTTATAGTATCTCTGTATAGACCTACTTGCAATATAAGAGGAATACAGGTAGAACTTGCCTTTTAATTTCTTCCGTTTTAAAAAAAGTGTATGTGCTTATACTTCCTTTAGGGACGTCATACAATGGGTCACAGTTACTGCTCCTTCCAGTAACCTGATCTTGTTGCCTGTGGTCTTGAACCTTTTCCCAGAGAGAGATATGATGCAAACAAGTAAGAACGAAGCATCTGTTTAAATCTACTTGATCCTTCCCAAGTAGTTAATTGTAGTGATGTTTACACATTGGCAAAGTAGAAAAGAGAAATTTTACAAAGGTTCAAGTAATGTAGAAAGTGAGGTATTCCAGTACTCTTGCTCTTTGTGTCTGCACAGCACTCTTGCCTCGCTATCTCCAAGTGCACATCTCTCCAGATGTTTAATTTTGGGGATCGCCAGAGACAACTGCAATGAACCATAGTTAGCAGTAAATGATGACAAGGCTGTTTAATAGGGTGTACCACCGCTAGCTAACATGGGTTAATAAAATTACAGCTACCTTGTGTTAACCAGGATTTTAGGAAGGGTTAGGTTATCAAGGAACTTGCCTATGTTGTCTGACCTGTAAGATTCTAGATAGTTACATTC
>QEPC01009705.1:2806624-2837512 GCA_003113815.1 Sphenodon punctatus
CTGTCTTATTAATATGTTTTATATTTGTATTTTAAATATTTTAAACTGTTTTTATTGTTGTTAACCGCCCCGAGCTGCTGTGCAGGATGGGGCGGTATAGAAATCTATTAAATAAATAAATAAATAAAGTTGGTGCATGAGAATGGTGGGGTTTTTTAAGCCAAGTGATTCTGGTAACTACTTTCAATAATAACTTCAAGCAGTGTGTGACTTTACACTTTGGTGTAGAGAAGTTTTTGCTCCTTTAGAGTCCATCTTGAAAGGTCCTTTGGTTAAAAAAAAGTCACATTGTTTTTCATTATTGTGATAACCAGCAAAGCACTTTGTACTCTTGGAAAGCCTCAGACAGGCAGAACCCCTCCTGTATAAAGTTGGAGTTACAATACTTCTGCCATTCATGCCTCCATGATTTGAGCTCCTTATGAAATTCTATGTTTCTGCAATATATTCCAAAGCATGGCACCTAAACTGGAGATATGGGGAATTTTGGTTGGAGAATAGTTGGGGGAGGGTGGTTTTGCTTTAGGGAGTGGGTGGTGAGGTTTGCTAGTGTATTGGGGAGGTTATATGGGGATTACCTGCCCCCCCTTGTCAAAGAGGGGAATGGGGGGGGACTGGGGTAGGGTGGGTACACCCCCCCCCCAGTGAGATAGGGGTCTGATCCCTATAGGAGGACTGATGTATACCCTCCTGTGAGGGGGGGTATGGGGGGAGGGGAGTTCCCTCACCTGCTGTGCAGGACAGCCATGGAGAGGGATGTTCCGGGGGGGGGCAGAGGGGGGAGAGAGGATGACCGCGGTAGGAAGGCCGCAACCGTTGGGGTCGTGATGGGTCTGGGGAAATATGGTCTCTTGAGGGAGGTTGTTCGATCTTTGAGGCGGGACAGGTGCTTGGTGCCTGTTCCCCTTGTTGCCTCCCAGGCAGGTGGTGAAGTGGTTAAAGGTCAGAGGCCCCCTGACCTGGGTCTGATGCTGTTGAACGCGAGTTTGGTTGCAAATAAATGAACAACAGTCCGGGAGTTGATCATGGACCAAGCAGATTACTTTGTGTGTGTTGTGGAGACCTGACTGGACCTTCCTAGGGAAGGCTATTGAATGGGTGGTGACTCAGTAGCTTCAGGGGCATTTGGACCGCATCATTTTTCTGGATTCCTTGCAGTCTGGCCTTCGTCCGGGCTATGGCATTGAGACCACGCTTTTGGCCTTGGTTGACTATCTCCGCCGTGAGTTGTATCGGAATTGGTTGACACTTTGATCCTGTTAGTTCTGTCAGCTATGTTTGCCATGGTTGATCATGAGACGTTGGTGACTCACCTGCAGGACCGGGCCGGGGTGGGCGGGATTGTTCTTGAATGGTTCCGTTCCTTCCTGGCTGGGAGGACTCAGCATGTGGTGCTGGGGCATTGCTCGTCCTCTCCCCAGGCCCTTGTGTATGGAGTTCCACAGGGCTCTATTCTGTCCCCTCTCCTGTTCGGTGTGTACATGCAGCCTTTGGGTGAGGTCGTAAGAGGATTTGATGTTAGGTGTCATCAGAGATGTGAAGGCCCGGGAAAAAAACCTGGAAAATTTGGGGGGAAAGATGTTTTTTTTCTGTGGTTTTTTTTTCAAGGGCCTTTTTTTTTTCTGAAAAATTGGAAAAATTGAAAATATTTGGAAAAAATTAAAAAAAACCTCATGAAACTGGTCTCTGTTTGGAAATACACCAAATCAAGAAATAAACTAACATGTGAAAGAGTAGAGAAGCTTGTGTCAATCTGGTCAAACCTTCAGTTTTAAGAATTCCACTATGAAGATGATAAAAATGAAGGATCAGAAGAATCAACAACTGCCAATAGCTCAGAAAATGAAACTGATTAGACAAAGTTTCATGTGGCAAAATCTGTATTCAATGAGTCTTGGGTTCCCCTGCCCCCCCCCCTTTTTTTTTTCCTCAGCTTTTTTTCTAAAAATGAGTGCTTTCTATATCTGCTTGACACTGTGGAGGAGACTTAAGTCCAGATTCCATAATAAATTTGTTTTACTATATTGTTGATGGTTCCTTCTATTTTCAACTTTAATTTTTGCCTGCTTCTCATATACTGGCAAAACCGAAGAGATGCTAGAGTTCAGCAGCTTGCACCTCCATTTGTAACAAAAATTTAAAACATTTTAAAGTAAAAACTAGTAAATTTGTCATTGTCTGAATAAACTATACTTTTAAATGTAATAAATATACCAAACATGATAATTTCATGAGCAAACAAAGTTATATACAATACATTTTATGTTCTTAAAGTAACAAAGTGAATTTAGATCTGTAAACGGTGCTAAGAAAATAAGTTTTGCATATATTTCAATTTTTCCCAACATTTCTGTTTTTTCCATGGCTTCAAAACTTCTGGAAAAATTTACATTTCTAGGTGTCATCAATATGCTGATGACACCCATCTATACCTTGCATTTTCACCTGACACAGGCCTGGTAGCCTTGGTGCTTACTCGGTGTTTGACGGCTGTCAGGGACTAAATAAGGGTGAGCCGTCTGAAACAGAATCCTGACAAGACAGAGGTGATCCTGTTGGGAGGGGCTGAGGGGTTGGTGATCCCCATCATTGATGGGGTTTGTCCCTCCTTGGTCCCTCCGGATCATAGTCTGGGGGTGCTCCTCAACTCGCAGCTCTGCCTAGATGCTGCACTTTGTGCCAGTTACATCTGATACAGTGGCTTTGGCCGTATATCTCTGACTCCGACCTGATCATTATTATCCATGCCTTCGTCACCTCAGTTCTAGACTACTATAATGTGCTCTACGTGGGGCTACCCTTGGTGGTAGTCCTGAGAGTGCAGCTGGTGCAGAACGTGGCCGTCTCCTTACGGGGATGGGTCACTGTGAGCACAACTGTCTATAGTCTTCTGGGCCTGATTCAGGGTGTTGGTCCTTATCTATAAAGCCCTACACGGTCTTGACCCCACCTATTTGCAGGATCGCTTTATCCCCCAGATCCTGGAATGCCCCCTGCAGTCTGCCGGGGGCACCCTCCTTGAAATCACCAGAGTTTCTTGGGTGGCAGCCATGGGGAGGACGTTCTCTGTAGCTGCCCGAGGTTGTGGAACTCCCTTCTGGTGGCTGTCTGTCTGGCCCTGGACCTCCCCTTCTTTTGACGAAAATGTAAGATTGACTGTTCCTCCAGGCTTCTGGTGGGGGAGATGAGTAGTGGGTGAGAGGGTTGGATTGGGGGGGGGAGGGGGGTTAGCTTCATTCAGTATCTATTTTTAATAGTTAGATTTTGTTGTATTTTATGATATATTATTTTTGTTTTAAGACGTTTGTACGCTGCCCCGAGCTGCCTTTTGACAGGAAGGGTGCAGGGTATTAAATTTTTGTAATAAATAAACGGCAGTCTTTTTCATTGTTGCCTTTTGTGCTTTAATGTGACTAATAGGTAAGAGTACATGGTGGTTGGATCTCTAATGCATGTTCTACCTTTTTGTAGGCATAAGGGAGGGCTTGAAATTGTCACTTTCAAATTTGACTAAAATCCAAATGACAATGTGTGTCAAAATAAACCCAGCTTTTTATCATAGGTGGTCATCTTTTTTTTTTTTGAGCTCTATAGTAGTAGGTTCAATAGATTGTGGTTCCTTTAATGAAAAAAATAAAACTATTCGTCTAACTGTGCCGTGCAGCATGTTGAATAGTCTCTCTTCACTTCTGCACCCTTTAAATCCATGCTAATCCAATTTTGATTTTTGCATTTAAAAGTTATCTGGACCACAAAGTAAAATGTATGACCCTGAACAAAAGGTAGAAAGTTCAGAGAGATTGCTGATAAATCCTTGAATATTGTTGTACAAATGATCAATCATAATGACAATTCACCCTAAAACATCACCTCTAGCAGTGTTACCGAATTAGACAAGAAAAATGAAAGTACTTGACACTATTAATTAAAGCTGTTGATTTCAGTGGAGCTACTTATGAGTGTAGAGTATTGAGGCCTAAGGCAGGATCAGATGGAAAGCAAATCATCTCAAAAGACAATTTGTGTAAATCGGCACTTTTTCTCCTTCAGGTTGATTTACCCACAATGAACGATATACTGTGTTCCATTAAAACTCATTTCACGCAATACTGATGCATTTAATATAATTTTGTTTTTACAGATTTTTGTGAATGAGTTTAGCTGATTATGGATCCAGGTGGTGGAAGTCTTGGATTGCAGGCGCAGGAGTCCAAAATGCCTCACACTATGATTATGCAAGATTTTGGTAAAATACTTACATTTTTAAACATGAATGATAAATTGTATGGGGTTTGAAAATAAAGTATTTGACTGAATGTATTGTAACTAAATATTATGACTGAACGTAAATAGATCATAAAAACTAATTAAATTTACAGCTTATAAAAACTGGCACTCATTTAGTGCTTTATTTAAAACATGTATGGAGAATCCTTCAGGAAACAAAAGTTCCCAATTTTATCAGTGTACATAACTGGCCGTTGCTGCCAGTGGGGAAAACACAGTGAACATTTGTTCCCAATTACAGACTTGTAGTTGGTGATTTTGAGAAACCTATGCCTGTATAAGAAAATGGAACAATTCTAGAAAGTCCTCTAATGGGCTGAGAAGGGTCCAGGCGTACAAGGTTCTCAATGCCTCCTGTGAAGTGCCACGTCGTGCCAGTCCCCAGCCCTGCAAGTCTAGTGATTCAGGTTTTGAAACATTAGTAGCCTAGAAGATCGAGCTTTTAAGATATTAGAAGACACTGCTAAGATCATTCTGAGACTTCTGTGTAAAACAAACATTAGATTAACAAGGAGATCCTGGCCTTTCTGAAGAAGGCTTTGGATATTTGTCTGGAGCTAATACTTTGTCCTTCTCCGGCATGGTTGCATGAATCTTTAGAAACATCGTGTCATGGACTCCTCAGTGACTGCTACCCCAAATTTCCTGTTGGGATGGGGCATGTGTATGCATACTTGTTTTCAAGTGTGCAGAGAAGAAACAAAGACATTGTCTATGCAAGAAAACTATTCCAATTAAAACTAAATTGGACCAAAGTGAGTGGTGACTGCACTTTGAAGGGTTGGGAAGAGTTAACGTCGCAGATTCCACTACTTGCAGGTTACCAGCCTTGCAGCAAGTGCTTATGTGGTACTGGGAGAGACCATTATTCAGAGCTAGCATTATTGGGTTAATTCTTGTTTTATTATACCGAGTCCAAAGTCAGAAGGGACCACCATGTCAGCTAGTCTGATGACCTCCCCAACCTCAAATATATGGCATGCCATTCACTCCCACCATACCACCTACATATTAATTATTATTATAATTATTATATTATATTTTGAATGTATACCCCGCCCTCTCCCAAAAATGGCTCAGGGCAGCTTACAATAATTAAAAAACATGATCACAATATCGGAACATTGAGAACAGAATCCCGCATCTCCCCATGCTCAACCAACCTGTCACCCCCCCCCCCCCTTTGGTCTCTCACCCAGAGGAACTCCACCCTCCCATGTAAGCCCTATTTGGCTCATGGAAAACTACCAGGACTTCCCACCTAACTCACTCCCTATCTCTTCTCTGGGGAAGAGAGCCCAAATCTTCCCACCCAGAACTCAGCTTCCTTCCAAATCCTCAATAATATATAAAGCCCTTTACGGTCTCGGCCCCTCATATCTCAGGGACCGCCTCGCCCTCCACGCCCCAGAAAGGCTCCTTCGTTCCGCCGGGGGTGCCTTCTTGGAGGTCCCCCGCGTTAAGCGGGGGGCCACAATGGAGAAGGCATTTTTGGTGGCCGGACTGCACCTTTGGAACTCCCTTCCGGCGGAAGCTCGCCTGGCCCCCAGCCTATTGACATTTTGGCAAAATTGCAAAACCTGGCTGTTCACCCAGGCCTTCGGGGAGGGGAGGGTGAGGGGTTTTAGCTCCCCCACCTGATGTATTATTTATAATGTTCTAAGCCCCGTTTTAATAATTTATATTTATACTGTTATGATGATTGTAAAGTGTATTTTATTACGATATTTTTATTGTTGGAAGCCGCCCTGGGCTGCTTTTGCAGGAGGGGCGGGGTATAAATCTATAAAATAACTTCTGATAAATCTCTACCTCCTAGAAATGACGGTACTACTCCATATCCCCCTTACATTAGAAATATGTTTTGTTTTGTAAGTAAACTAAGTCAGTCCGCAAACAGCCAGCAGCTTTTGGCAGCCACCTGCAAGAGCAGGAGGTTCTATAAGGAAGCTAGGGGTGGGTGGGCAGTCCCGGGTGTTACCAGTCATGGAACCAGCAGCAGCTCCAGCAGCCCCAAACCAAAATTAGTCCTCAGAAAATTAAATTATAGTGTGCCTCCTGCTACTAGGACCAAGATGCACCAGTCCCAGAGGCTCCTGTAATGGCAGGGAGTTAATTTGGTACAGTAGTCATTATCATGCTATCCTAGCAAGGCAGTTGGACTCAGTGGGGCCGATCCCATAGCCCGCAGAAACCACATGCACTCCCATTGCAGGCATACTGCTGCATGGAAACTGCGTGTGTGTGTGTGTATATGCGTGCATTCACGTGCAGGATCTGCGGGCCATGGGGTCAGCCCCACTGCCATTTCATTAGCTTATATTAAACTTCTATCAGGTTCTGTTTTACCAAGACTTCGGACTGCTAGCACAGGGGAAAAAAGAAGATAATATGCTATATACAGAAAGATAAAGTGTATGGTTTCTGAATTGTAAAAGTTCAGTTCCACAAAATGTGATTTATTTATTTATTTATTTATACCCCGCCCCTCCTGCAGGCAGCTCGGGGCAGCTAACAATTTTTTTTAAAAACAGCTTTTTAAAAACATTTAAAACAGTTATAAAAATCTCACAAATAAAACAGGGAAAGGACAACAAGAAAATATAAAGAATAATAAAGAAGGGTAGGAGGATAAAAACCCGCTAACCTACCCTCCCCAAAGGCCTGGGCGAACAGCCAGGTTTTACAAACTTGCCAGAATGTTAAAAGGCTCAGGGCCAGGCGAGCTTCCTCCGAGAGGGAATTCCAAAGGCGTGGCCCGGCCACCGAGAATGCCCTCTCCATTGTGGCCCCCCGCTTAACACGGGGGACCTCCAAGAAGGCACCCCCGGCAGACCGAAGGAGCTGCTCTGGGGCACGGAGGGCGAGGCAATTCCTGAGGTATGAGGGGCCGAGACCATATTTGGGAGTAATATATAAAAAATACATTCACATAGACTGGGATTTACAGTGATGGTGGGGGGCCCAGGACTTTGAAAAGTATGCTTGACAGAGGCAAGGAGGCAAGTGGATTTTTACAGCCCTGGAAATATTTCACCTGATAATGCCCCTTCAAAATAAAAAGAAAAATGTGTTTAAAAAAATATTAAATTGTGTTTTATAGAATGAAAGCATAAGCTTGTACAAAAATCAAAATGTTAGATTATTGAATGGGTACAGCCGCATGAGCCGTTACCGCAGTTTGGGCAGCCTTATCCCTCTTTGGGTTAGTCTTACTGTATGATGCAGTGCATAGTCTGCACAGGAGCCACCAGGTGTTCACCCCGCAACAGGGTGAGCAGCTGCCTGCTATGCCGTGTATTCTTGGGAAAAGGCTGGGGATGGAGTGCTTATTAGCCTTACCCAAAGTGGGTAAGGATGCCCAAGGTACAGTTGTGCGCTGCAGTTCATGGGACTGGTCCCCATCTGCCTGCCACGCAGGGAAATCCGCTGCAGGACTTTAAGCGGCGGGCGCTGCCTCCATTCCCGCACGCCCATGTCACAGACAGGGTTGGGATAGTGGGTGGGCCAGTGGAGCCATCTGTGTGTGACGCTTTGGCCCACCCCAGGGCATGACGAGACCTCTGACAGCAGCCTGCCCGACTTCCCTGCAGGAGGTAGGGGGCAGGTGACCAGACCATCTGTCCTGCTCTCTGCACTGGCCTCAAAGTGTGGCAGCAGCAATTGCCCATAATGGGCCACGCAGAGGCTCAGGCCATACCAGCTCATGTAGCTGCACCCATGACGGTGATGTTCACCTGTAGCAAAGTCAATGTACATTTTTAGACATAGTACTTGTGATAAAGAAATGCAGATATTAACAGGTTTTTTTCTTCATTCACAATTATTTCATAGTCACTGGAATGGCTGGTACTGCTCATATTGATGGAGACCATATTGTTGTGTCAGTACCTGAAGCTGTACTAGTTTCCGATGTTGTCACAGATGATGGGATAACTCTTGATCATGGCTTAGCAGCTGAAGTTGTCCAAGGACCTGATATTATCACTGAAACTGATGTTGTAACAGAAGGTGTGATTGTTCCTGAGTCTGTGTTGGAAGCTGATGTTGCTATTGAAGAAGCCTTGGATACCAGTGATCATGTTTTGACTTCTGACCTAATAACAGAAACTGTTAGAGTCCCTGATCAGGTTTTTGTGGCTGATCTTGTTACGGGTCCCGATGGACATTTGGAACATGTGGTGCAAGACTCTGTGTCAGGAGCTGACTCGCCCACTGTGGTTTCAGAAGAAGTTCTTGTAACCAACTCAGATACAGAAGCTGTGATTCAAGCAGCCAGTACTGTTCCAGGTTCTACAGTTACTATAAAAACTGAAGATGATGATGACGGCAAGAGCACATCTGAAGACTACTTAATGATATCTTGTAAGTGAAATAAAGATATTTATATGTTACACACAATTTGAACTACAAGTAGTCTAGTGGGGAGATCATTAAAGATTTTAATGCACTGTGGGCCTGTATACTCAAAGAATAATTCCTTTCCAGAGTAATACCTTGGTTCTATTTTTTTCCTCCGTGAAATTTCCATTTAAGTCAATGGAATAATGTATTGCACTAGAATTATATTGTAGGATCAAAACAATATTTGGTTTAAGAGAGGAGTTAAGGTTTTTGCAAATTCAGCCATGTCCCAAAAAGCATGGAAATTGTAAATTAAGGTTCCTGCGCGCCATAAAAGCAGTAAAGACATCGGACAGTCTCACATTGTGCTCGCTTGCATCTTAGGTGCACACACTATCTCGATCTTTTAACCCCAATCCTCTTCCTCTGCAGGTTGGGGGCAATACTGAAACTGGGGATAGCAAGCTTCTCCCCTCCCCAGTATTATGGACTTTATTTCTGTCCCCACTATAGCCCATATATACAATTCCCCTCCACCCCTGACTGCTCCCAAGGGTTGCCCCTGAATACACATCACCCATCTCTCAGCCTTCTCCCCCCACATATCTGAAAGACCTCCTGTCCTTCCGTGCCCCGTTACGCTCCTGTGATCTGCTGGGATCACCTCCCTGTAGAAACCGTCTGTTAGCTTTGTTACTACAACAAGGGTTCCCAGGGAGGTGTTCTTGGTTGCTGCCCCAGTGCTTTGCAATTCCCTTCCCCTCGAGGTTCCTTTGAGCCCAAATCTGGGCATTTTCTGGAGGTGGTGTAAGACCTTTTATTTGAAAATTGGTGGATGAGGATAGGGGATTGGGATGGTTTTGGGGGGTTTGGGAGGGTGATGGTATTGGGTGGGTTTGTTGGGGTTCGGGAGAGGGTTTTTGTATTTTAATCTTTTAAGATTTGTAAGCTGCCTTGAGCCTTTGGGAAGGGTGGCGTATAAATTTAAATAAATAAACTCTCCCTTGCATGTGGGTTCCCCTCCCCATAAACACACTGTTCCCCACCGCTGACTGACTTTGAGACTTGTTCCACCGCATATACACCCTCCCAGCATGTGACTGCTTGTTGCCCATACACATACACTGCTCCCCCACCCCCGGCTGCCCCATCTTGTTCCCCAGTACACGTCCTATATATATCAACCAGGAATGGGGAGAAGGGTTTGTATGGTGAGGGGTTCATATGAGGGGGTGGGGGGAGAAGGCTTAGAGATGGGTGATATGCATACAGGGACAAGTTTTGGGGGACAGCCAAGGGTGGGGGCAAAGTGTGTGTGTGTATATATATATATATATATACAAAAAGTGTGTATATTTGTGTGTGATAATACACGCACACACAACTTGTCCCTGTATGCACATCACCCATCTCTTAGCCTTCTCCCTCCTCCCCTCCCCATTCCTGGTTGACCCCCAGCCTTGCCTATGAATATACATCACCCACCTCTTGGACTTGTCCTCAAATATATACCCCTCCCAGCACCTCTCTGCTCCTTGCCCATACATACATACATACACACACCCCTTTACCCCTACCTACCCCACCAGCCTCGTCTGTGCATACACATCACCCATTTTTCATCTTTGTCCCCATGAGCCTTTGGGGAAGGGTGGGGTATACATTTTAATAAATAAATGCTGAAGGAAATATTTTTGTGAGCTTCATTAGTATTGTCAAACTAGAAAAAGATTTTAATGGTAATTTGTTCACAAAGGCTGACTGGATCTTTTCTGACAAGGTTGCTTTGTCTTCCACTGCTCTGGACTGATATTCTTATAAAGTATTTTGTTTGCCAGTATTAACTAGAAGGTGGTCATATGCCCACAGGTAGAGCAAAATTGCTACCTATGATTATTTAGATTCAAAGCAAAGCAACTGTTGGAGCAAGCTACAAGTGGCGAACCTGCTTCCAGATGGGCCTCAGTGGAAATGCCCCTTCCCCCATCCATTAAGGCAGGGAGAAATGGGGTATGCAGGGATACCAGGGGGATAGGGATTTGAGTTGGGGGAGTGTACCAGAAGCCTGTGTGGGGAGACATGGGAAACACCAGAAGCCTGGGGGAATGTGCAGAGAGACTGGGAGTAAGAGCACTGGGAGACGGGCACAAAGGAAGCATTGGGGGCTGGGGGGAAGCAGTGCTGGGGGAGTGTGCATAGAACGGGCGAGGGGAGAAGCTTGGAGCTCAGTGGGGGAAGGGAGAGAAAGTGTTGGGATCTTGTATTAATCTGCATGCATGTATTGACTGGAAGATGACTGACTGTATGCTCACATGTCGGGCAAAATTGATACCTATGGTTATTTAAATTCAAAGCAAACTGACTGTTCGAGCAAATTATCAGTGGGATGGAGGAAAAGCGCTGGGAGCCCAGGGAAAAGCACCAGAAGCCCAATGAGAGCACAGAGCCCAGGGGATTATGTGGGGAGGAATCTTGGAAGATGGAACAGAGGAGTACAGGGGAGTCCTGGGGGAGCAGATGGGAAGCGTGGTTCAGGGACTGAAAGACAGGAGCAGAGCAGGACTTAGCCATGTGGCGGGGCTCTGCAAGGCTGCTGAAGCAGGTCCTTCCCCACCTACCAACACAGCTTTCCTTCTGGCTTGGCCAGCCAGCTCCTCCTCCATCCAGAATCCTCCAGCTCAGGCACTAACCACTTCTTGGGTCCCCTGGGTGCACTGGCTGGGGGGCAGGAGTGGATACAGGCAGTGTAACTGCACCAGTAAGTGTACCCCACCCACCCACACTCAACTCGGTTTGTGGACATCTGTGCAACTGCACTGCCTACCCCTATAATAACTACATCTCTGTGTAGAGGGGCCCAGGGGCAATATGATTCTCAAAACATGATTTATATATACTGCCTTAACACAGTTTACCTGGTCCCAACCGCTGTCCACCACTCAGCTCAATTCAGCTACTTATCCGCAAAGTCCCCAGATGCTGGGCAGATGAAGATACTAGTCCATTTAGAAGCCAGAACACGTAGGTGAATGTGTGGCTGAAGGCAGAGCCCAGTCACAAGCAAGAGAATTAGGCACCTAATCAGAGCTAATGTGCAGAGCAGAAGTTGTGGTCTATAGCGATGCAAGGTCAGCAACCCAGGAAGGTCTGTTTGAGCTACAGGGTGCAGGATAGAGTGGGAATAGTGATAGGCAAGGTGGGAAGCAGAGCGGAAGGTAGGCAGGTAAATGCAGGAAATTAGACAGGACCTGAAAGACGGGAGCAGGCGAGGCCAGGAATCGAGACAAGACGTCCATGGCAACAAGCCAGGATTCTATCTGGTTGTTAAAGCAAAGCTTGTAGGGGCACTCAGGAAGATACATAAGGAGGTCTGGCCAATCGGAGCACAGCAGCCAGAGTTGGAAGAAGGGGAGCCTGTCCAAGTTGGTTGTCTCGGTTCAGAAGAACTGCAGTTACTTAGGTTCCCCTCACTAACTTAAGGTTGTCACTTAAAAACGCACTAGACCTGGGTTTGGTTTGAGCTCCATAGGTCCTGACATCAGCAACCATCCATCCTTTCCCTAGAGAATTAGGACTCTACCGTGAGCCTATTCTCAATGGTTGGGAGGTGCACAACATCGGCTTATTCCTATGCACATAGATCCAACAATTAGAGTATAGGAGGGAGAGAGAGCATGGCCCACAGAAGCATTGTTTGTTTTGGAAGACCATAAGGGTGTACACTAGCCTGTGCTAGTCATTCTTTCTTTAAGAATCCTGTTGCCTGTGCAGTTTGGCCAAGTGAAGCAAGTCCCTGCACTTGCATCTATAGCATTCTGTATATATGCAACAGCTGTGCAAACAAATGTGGTTAGTTCCAAAATTTTGGTGACTGTTCTGTGTATCAGCAAGCAGAAACTTGCTGGGGATTTTTATTATTTTATTTTTTATTTTAATTAAAAATAATTAAAAAAAATAAAAATTGGAAAATCCAAAATACCGGTATCCATTTAAGCACTTTGCCTACCTACTCTGAGCCATTATAACAAAAACGATACAGTTGTGGTATGCAAATTAACCATAGAAGAGAGTGTGTGGGATTGATTAACTTGGGTCAAAATAGCATCAATTGGGACAGGGATGAAAGGCACGCTCAGGGCGGATAAGGTCATTGCACAGAAGCTGAATGAATTCTTTGCTTCGGTCTTCACTTCAGAGCATGTTGGGGAGATACCCACGCTGGAGCTATTCTTTGTAGATGATTAATTGGAAGAAGTATCACAAATCAACATGACTCTTGAAGAGGTTCTAGAGCAAATTGAAATAGTAACAAATTAACAGAACCAGATGGTATTCACCTGAGTTCTGAAGGAACTCAAATATGCAAATTGGTAATTTGCAACCTATTGCTAAATCTGCCACTGTACCTGAGGATTGGAAGGTAGCAAATGTAACCCCAGTATTTAAAAAGGGCTCCAGAGGTGATCATGGAAACTACAGACCTGTGAGCCTGACGGTGCCAAGGAGACTGGTGGAAACAGTTGTTAAGAACAGAATTAGGTATATTGATAAACACAACATGAGGAAGAGTCAACATGGATTTAGCAAAGAGAAGTTGTGCTTCACTGATCTATTAGAATTTTTTGACAGTGTAAATAAGCATGTGAATAAAGGTGATTTGGTTGATAAAGTGCAGGGGTGAGGAACCTTTTCTCTCCCAAGGGCCACTTTGAAAGCTTGCACAAGCACCAAGGACTGCACAGAAGTTGGGGCGGGAGTGCATAAGGGATGTACTCAAGGAAAGAAGGGCCCAATCGTGGATCTGTGCCATGAAAGTGTCTTCTATCCTTGTTTGCATGATCTCATCTCTGCTCCCATCCCTTGAGCTCAGTTTTTCAGTGACTTGGAGGTAAGAACTGGATCCAAGGGCCAGATCCAGGAAGTGGAAAGGGGCCACATAAAAACATTCCACGGGCCGCATTTGGACCCTGGGCCTGAAATTCCCCACCCCTGATACAGTGTGTCTGGATTTTCAGAAAGCATTTGATAAGGTCCCTTGTGAGAGACCCGTGAGATAATTAAATAGTCATGGAATAGCAGGCAGTGTCCTATCATGGATTGGTAACTGGTTGAAGCATAGAAAACAAAAGGTAGTTCTAAATTGGCAGTTTTCATAATGGAGGGAAGTAAATAATGGCGTGCCCCAGGGATCTGTACTGGGACTGGTATTTTAATGTATTCATTAATGATCTGGGGAAGGGAGTAATGAGTGAGGTGATTAAATTTGCAGATGATAAAATTATTCAAGGTAGTTTAAACCCAAGTGGTCTGTGAGGAATTGCTGGAGAATCTTACAAGACTGAGCGACTGAGTAACTAACTGGCAGATTAAATCTAATAGTTGACAAGTGCAAAGCAATGCACATAGGGAAAAATATCAGGAAAAGGATCTTGGTGTCTTACAAGATCCATTGTCCACTCAATGCGGACAATACATTGAAATCCTCAACTCCATGTACGGCAGCAGTCAAAAAAAGCAACAATGTTAGGAATTACTAAGAAGAGGATAGACAATAAAAATGAAAATATCCTAATGCCTCTATATAAATCTATGGTGCAAAGACACCTAAAATATTTTGTCTTAGTCTGGTCACACCATCTCAAAAAGGATACAGTAGAACTAGAAAAGGTACAGAGAAGGGCAAAAAAAATGATAAAGGGTATGGAACGGATTCTGTGTGAGGAGAGGGTTGATAGGTTAGAGCTCTTCAGCTTGGAGAAGAGATGATTGAAAGGGGATATGATAGAAGTTTACAAAATCGTGAGGGGTGTGGAACGAGTAAATTTTGGGTTGATGATTTATCCTCTAAAATAGTACTAGAACTAGGGAACACTCCATGAAACTGACAGCAGATTTAAAACAAATAAAAGTATTTTTTCACGCAATGCACAATTAACTTGTTGAATTTGCTTCCAGAGGATGTAGTCAAAGCCATTTGTATAGCTGGGTTTAAAAAATGATTGGATACGTTCTTGGAGGGTAGATCCATTAATGACTATTAACCAGGTAGGTTTGGGGGCTGTCACTTCTGACTGTCAGGAGCTGGGAGTGAACAATGGAATGGATTGCTGCAACAGGGTGCAAAATTTGTAGTTGCCTGGGAGCCATTGGCGCCAAGAAAACTGAGGCTGGTGACTGGTTCAGGGGTGTAGGTGGGGCAAGAATGGTTTAATATCAGAATAAAGTCTGGTGACTGAATTTTTTTGTCTCCCGGAGTTCAGTCTGAAATTTCATGCCCTGAATTGCCCCATTATGATCTATCTGTTGGGTACTTCTCCCAAGTGGCCAAGATTAGTCATTGTCGGAGATAGGATGGTGGGCTCGATGGACCATTGGTCCTGACCCACTATGGCACTCTTTATGTTCGAGGGAGGGAGGGAGCTAGGGAAGCGATTTTCAAACTTCATTTGTTTGACCCTATTTTGATAATTAAATACATTCCTACAACACCAGATGTCATAGGATATGCAAAATACCAAGTATCTGGTAGGATCATGACCCCATTGGCTGATGGGTCCTGACCCCAATTAGGGTGCCAATCCATAATATGGGGACCTCTGATCTTGAGCAACAGCAGAGAGCACTTCTCATAGCATTTGAATAATAGCCTTTGTATTTGGGAGTGGCTGGCTTTGCTTAGCCAACTAGTGCTTTCAGGAAATTATTTGGGTGTTGTTTTTTTGTTTTAAAAATTAAATTCATATATTCTGTTTCCAGATCTCTGGATGAATTAATATATAAAAACACATCAAATAGACATGTGTTCATGAAACTATTCTAAAAAATCTACTCCAGATAAGCTCTGTCCCCTCCTGCCAAAGCTTGGTCGAATTAAAACGTTTTACATTGACTCCGGGCTTTGGGGAACCTCCAAAGGAAAGGGAGTTCCATAATCGTCGAGCAGCAACAGGGGACACCTCGCTGTGCACGTTTGCTGTGTGAAACTGATGTTTTGATAGTACATGCAAACGGGCACTCACAGCTGACATCAGGGGCCATGATGGAACATAAGGAAGGAGGTGGTCTTTCAGATATGTAGAGTCCAGGCCATTTACATTTTAGTACATATGCAAGCTAGCTAATCTGCTTCTAAAACAGTGACAGGGAATATCCAGGCTGTGGGACAAACACAGACCCACCTCCTTTTACATTGGCTGGTTGTGGCTTTCCTATGTCTGCTATCGATCAGCTCACTGCTAGGCATATGCTGGAGCAGTGGGTTTCTTTTTTCTTTCTTTTTTCCTGCTCTTTCCTTTATAAGGCATAATGTCATGTACTGTTTAAGAGAGTACTTTAAATATGACACTTGTACAACTCAGCAAGCATTTTTGAGCAAGAATGAAAAGGAAAACACCATGAAAGCAAATCAAACCACCAGCAGCAGTGACATTCCTGTGTATCAGTTTGTCAGTAAAGGTCAGCATTACACCACTCAGTTGCTTTCACTGAAAATTCATGTTTCTAACAGAGTAGTTATGATGAGTTGTGTTTTGTAACAGCAATATTTCCAACTGTATCCTTGTAATTGTAAGTAAAGTCATCTTTGGAATGCCTTCTCAGATAGATAGGTATCAACTGGGTGGCTATATTTTAGGTAGCTCAAGGCTGTATGTCAAGTAAATTAAACTGTAGCTTGTCATTAATATCCAGCATTACTGTCAAACTCCCATTTGGATATACTGGGGCAGGTCTTTATTGTCCTGAGGTTTGATCTTCTGGATCAGTGAAAGATCAGGTCCTAATCCAGCAATCCATTAAAGCACATGACTAATCTTAAAACTAACTTTCAAAGTGTTTTTTCAAATGTTCTATTTAGCTTGTCAGTTATGCCTATGAAGATAATTTTTAAATTGTAAGGGGCAGAAAGTGAACTTTTTCTTCACAAATGCAAACGTTTGTATTCTGTAAACCTGGGGTATTTTCAGACGTGACGAGATCACAGTGAACCACGGTCAATACCCACATGGGGCCACAGCGCCCTGAACGTCTGTTAGACGGCCGCCAGATGTTCACCACAGTCGATTCCCACATGGGGTCAATTTCAACCACGCTTCCGGGGCTCCCCGCCAGACAATCCCCGAAAGCGTGGTCAAAGAGATCCCCAGCGGGAACCAACAAAAAGTCACGTCTGGCCGGCGACCACGGCCCGGAATCCCCGGCGGGATTCCAGGCCGTGGTCAAATCGAGTGGGCGCTGCAGCCGCATTGGGCGCGGTGCCCACCCATCTCACCAGAGGTCAGGGGAGCTTGGGGGGGCGGGGCAGAGTGGCCGCACATTGCGCCGCATGGCCCCTCCCCGATTCCCCACTGGGATCATCCGGCACGTCTGTTGGATGTGCCGGGGTGATCCCGGCAGGGAATCATTTGAGTGATTCCAGGATGGGGCGAATGCTGCCCCATCTCGTCTGAAATCACCCCTTGTCAAATGTGGTCCACACTGGGGGAAAAAAAAAAAAGTGTTATACCATAGATGTTTTTCCCATTCTCAGTTTTGTGAACCATCTTATCTTCCATTTTGAACCATATAACATCATTTTAGGGCTTCTCTACACAAGTATAAGTAAAGTGGGCATAAAGTTTCTCATAACTCCCCCCACTGCTGTGGCAGTGTGCTTCTTGCTGCCATGAAGCAGTTTTGCAGTTTTTCTGCAGAAAGTAATTCTCCACTTTGAATGTTCATTTGTTTGCATAATGTCACACGTTCATTATTATTTAAATGTAGTGCTCAGAATTTTAAATTAGTATCTTATCTGGATTTAACTAAAATTTTAATGAGCTTATTTTTTTAGAAGATGTTCAGCAAATGTTGTTTGGTAAATTGTAAAGTACAAGCTTGATTTTTATGCTCTGGATGTTATGCACAAAATATTGCCACTATTGTATCTAGAATTTTGTCACTATAAATCTTATTTGTGCAAATAACATTATTGTGCAATCCTGGTCTCATTGTAGTTAGTGGCTTAGCTCCTATGGACTTTAATGGGTTTGGATTACACTCAAGTGTCCTTAATTAATGTAGCACTAGGAGCATGTCCAGTATAAAGCTCATAAGACTTGAAATGCCATTGTTAAGGCATTCACAAATTATGTCCTGACTTATAGGAGATGCTTGCTGGTTTTGAGACACCCCACCCACCCCCCCAGCCCTCCAAATTCATGTCCAATGGGACATGTTAATCATTGGCAGGGAGGAGGGGATAAGTTTAAAAGCTAAAATATAATGAAGTATACAGTAACTTTAATATAGATTCATTAAAATAAATTAAGTGAGTTTTGAAAATTGTACACCTCAGATAATCAAGGTAAGTAGAAAAAATGGCACACTAATAACATAAAACATACTTGTTTTGTTTTTCAGGTTTGCGATATTCAGACCCACAGTGGATTGCCAGCTCTTGATCTATGTGATGGCCCTGCATGCACTATGCTGGTGACCCCATACCCAACACAGAACCACACAGGAGCTGGCCTATAGGGGTAAGGTAATATTCCACCACCACCTCCTTTTTAATATATTACAATACAGTGTTGCATAGTTTGCTAAAACTCTTTAATATATATTCCTATATTGTACCCTATGGGATATAAAGTAAGAATATTGAAATTTAGAAAACTTTGCAAAATTGTAAAACTATGGGACTCATTTTGCCCTAATGTCATCCCTATGGTGGGTGTGATATCACCAGCATAGTGCATGCTGAGACATCCCATGAATTAGGAGCTGGCAATCCACAGTGAATCTGAACATCGCACACCTGAAAACAACTAAAAAAAGGTAAGTTACAAGTCTATCAAGTTCTCCTCTTTTTTGGTAATTAAGATTTGGTATGCATTTTCTTAAGTTGTCTGAATTTTATTTTTTAAATAAGAAAGCAGCATTATTTAAAAACAAAGTTCCATCTCTAGCCATCTAGTTTTTATCGTATCAGACTGGAAGTCTGAAGACTTGATGTTGTTCTCTGCCCCTTCCACTGATTTATTGTGTGGTCTATAAATTATTATTCCCAACAGGTTGTGGTTTTTTGGGGTTTTTTTAAAAAAAATCATGCCCGTTTATCATTTAGGAAAAGTACTGCAGTCCTGTTTAGTCCACAACTAACTATGGCAACAGGCTATATCCATGGAAGCTGCTGCATGCTCCCTGCCTTAGATGGGGTGATTTTTTTCAGTGTTAAAAGCTAATTCAGTGCTTGTCCTGTGTTGTATGTAGCATAGGTATCAAATGTTGTTTAGTGATGATTATGTTGACACTCTTACAGTGGCTTCTGGAAAGTGGACAGAAACCACCACAATCATTTCATGTAGACTAACAAAAGCCCTTAGGACAATGGTTCCTAAATGTTTCAAACTTGTAGCACCTTCTTCCAAACTGACATGCCACCCCAACCTACTTTTCTTCTCTTTTCTCCCCTGCACCCCAACTTATGCTGTAGGTGGAACACTCCTGTTAAGTGGGAAGCAAGAGTACCCTCCCAGCCCCCAACCTTGCTTGCGTGCCTTAGGGACCCCATCCCAGTACTGGGATTTGCACTGAGAGCAGGGTGTTCCATCTTCTTACCAAACAGCTGATTTTCCAGAAGATGGGATCTCTCCAGCTTGGGAAGACTTGTGTGGCATGACACCCTGGTGTTGTGTTACTAACACTTCAAGTTTTTGCAAATCACAATTTGGGACATACAGCATTAGACAGTAAAAACTCTTATAATCACTGCCTTGGCGGATTGTTATACAGTCTTCTAAACGTAGCTGTTACGTTGCAGATTTATTTCTGAGGAGAGACCAAATTTTGTTGTTCTCAGGATAAACATTATGAATCTAATACAGGTTTATGAGTGATTTTAAACAAGCCACTGAGTGGCATGACTGTGGGGTGCTCACGCACACGTGTGTGTGGAGTGCTTTAAATGAGCGGTTCCAAGCATGGCTGCCCTATCTACAGAGGCGGACACCCTGACCCGCATGGGGCACTCCAGATTTTTCAGGAGTGCTCCATGAGTGGTCACTGCGTGGGTCACGTGAGTGCACCTCCCCACGCACCACTGTCACACAAGCAGTTTGATGTGTGGACAGAGGGCAAGCCATGCATGGACATATCTCATTTAAAAACACCCTATGTATCAAAAGATGAGTAGCTTCATTAGGAGACGGGATGGGACATTGTACTCTTATTTATTCCATATTGAGGTATTGAAAATGTATGATTATCAGGCCAAAATAGAAATACTTTTAATCTGCTAGCTGTTGGAATAATATTGCTTTTCAGGATTTCATGTCTCTTAAATAGTTGAAACATTCAGTTTTTGTGACAGGTAAGAGATTTTCTGCTGTGTTTTTTTCTGTTACAGTACATATTATATGGTCTGTTTTTAAATATATTTATATATACCTGCTGTTGTAAATTATTTTACAGTGCAACTTTTACTTGATTCTTTGCTTCATTGTAATTGTACCATATGAAGACAAATAAGCAAACAGATGAATTAAAATAATATAGTACAAGAATGTTATTGCACCAGACCATCCGAAACTCTCAGCCATCATCACTTTACTGGTGGAGCATTGGAAACCTTTTAGAAAACTCATGAAACTGAACTTGTAATGTTACAGACAATAAGAGGAGTAGTAGTAGTAATTTATTCACAGGCATTGGCTTCAACTTATGAACGGCTTAAAGTATTTAAGTGATATTTATTTTCATTTTTTGCCTTCCTGCCAAAGGCGGCTCAGGGCAGCTTTGAAGGGGTGAACTAGATATGGATTGTAAAGCACTTTAAACCCTGAATGTGCTATATAAATAGTAACAATAATAATAATGCATGTGCTTGCTTTGTGGGTTATTCACATATTAAAGTTAAATGTGCATAGTTTTTTTTCAAGATGACAGCATTTGTTGGAAAGACTCCTATATCTAAGGCTGCATTTCCATCTCTGGCGGCGGTGGCAGCAGAGGGAGGGGCGAGGGAAGACGCGGCAGCGTGGAGAAGCCGAATGACAGGAAAAGAGCCGGTGTGAATGGGGGTCTGCCACTGCCTCTCTCGTGCATGGCAGGGCAGGATTTTGCGCCCTGATGCGCGAGAGAAGCCGCGACAGATCCCCGTTCACACCGGCTCGTCTCCTGTTAGCCGGCTCCTCCGCGCTGCCGCATGTTCCCTCGCCCCTCCCTCTGCTGCCACCACCGCCACAGATGGAAATGCAGTCTAAGAAAGGAACCCCCTAAAAAAGGATTTTAAAAGTGTTTTCAGGTGATGAAAAATGCTTTATGTGAAACTGGCTTTATTGTAGAATTAGCCAATTTTAAAATCTTAAGTTGATACTGCTATTTAAACATCTCTCCCATGCTTGTTTTTAGTCAAAAGGTTCATATATAGAGTACACTAATAATCTATCTCTGCTCTAGTAGTAACATACGTGTGCTATTAGTACACGTTCACTAGCTGCTGCCTGTAATAGTATATACACAATGTGCATTAACAGCAAAATTTATATGAATTGTAAATATTAGTTCACTGCTTTCTAGTGTTCCTGTTGTCATTAGTATTTATGTTTCTGTTATTAAATATGCAGTTTTTATAGTTGAGGGAAGTGGAAGGTTATGTCAAAACTAAATTTTCTACAATATTAGTTTTATAAGTCAATTCCTCAAATGGTTGTGATACGCCTTGTTCTCGTGCAGTGACAGCATTTTGTGCCAATGTAATTTTCTATAAGCAGCAATGTGAATTTACTTCTATTTCTTAATTTGAATTCCAAATTCTGAGCTGATTTGGGGGGGGGGGGTGTTGTAATTGTATGTTTATAATGCCCAGGGCTTACGTATTTTAGATTTAGATTTATAATTTGGGCTTATGTATTTTAGATTTTTGTATCTTGATTTTAATTTTGATATGGTGATATTTCTACGTATGTTTGTTATAGCCTATGGCTGACAAATATTTTTTCCTTCCTTCCTTCCTTAAATTTAAAAAGGGAAGGAACCTAAAAGCTTAAAATCCAGAAAATGAAGAATTTTGTTGCTTTGTACTGGTCCAATTTGAAGCCTTTTGCAAACTTCCTAAAAAACTACAATCCAGGATTTATTTACTTTTTAAATAAAAAATACGCTTAAAACATTGGAAAAGTTTTTGTAGCTACCTGTTCTGTAATTTAATAACGATTTTGAAAAATATGAAAAGTTGAATATTCCAGTGGTTGACAATAGCACTGTTTTTAGTTTCAAGTGATTAGCTTTTTTTATGTCTATTTAGTTCTGTTTTCAGTAGCTCCAGCATTGTTCTGAATCATTCAAAGGCTTCTGAAATTCACAAGTTTCATCAGTGACATCAAAAACTGGTGCAGTTTAGCAGATGGTATTAAACAACATACAGAGAAGACAGTATGCAAATTCTTAAAGAAATAAACCACTGCCCTTAGAAAAAGAGCGTTCTTGCATTCAGACAAGTCTAATGTAGAATGTTTTTTGTTTGTTTTAAATTTGGGAAATTATCCAGTATAGGTTAATGCTCACTTCAAACAGTGGAACTTGATCTCAGTTCAGGGCTTCCATGGGAATTCAGTTATGTCAAAAGCCTAATGCCGTCCATCTGTCCAGAGATACAATTTCACCCAAAGAACTGAGTGTGGATGCATTGTCAAGAAAGCTTGCTCTGTTCCATTTGTTTCTGATTGGTCTTTCTTGGAGCCATTTGCTGTAGAAATGGAAAGCAGGTCATGTATATGTGAACTTAAAGTATATTTTGACTTCAGTAAATTTTAATGTTATAGACAATGAGTGGGGAAAACAATTAGATTTTCAACTTCAAGTAATTAGGAAATAATCCAAATATTACTATCCCGGCATCTAGCAAGAGAAAAAATTTCACAATTTCTATGTTCATTATTCCAATACTGTTGTTACGATTTAAGTGCTTTTAACTTAAATGATGGTACCCCAGAATTTTTCCACTACATAAAGATAGTTTACTGTCTGGACAGATGGGTGGTATTAGCTATTTCTTGTAATAGCTATTGGTAACCAGCCTACAATTTATTTGATAAGATTAACAAATGCTAATGTTCAAGAGTGACTAAAATGGCCTGTTGGGACATATTTGAAAGTCATGCAAGAATGAATATAGGCAGGTCTGTATTTGAAATTCTGTATGGTATATCCTACTTTTTATTAAATCCATTCCTTCTAAGGTTGTGGTATAATCCTGCAAACATTTTCATGCCATTTCAGTGGGATCAGGGCTGTACTATTTTAACACAGAATCAACAGCCTAAATATAGGTATGTATAGGTTTTTGGAGGCTGTGGTAAGGAGGAAGGAATAGAAAAGGGAAAAAATAGTGATGTATTTTATTAGTGGCTTAATTAGATTTCTTCCTCCAGTTAACTTCATAGGCATACTTGTGACTTACAAGTTTTGATGGCAAAACTGAGTCCAGAACCTTTCTTCAAAAAGAAAAAAAAAACCTATAATGTATTTAATAATAAAAATAAATTTAAAGGAAAAGGTAACTAGTTTACATGACAACCTTTTACAGTGGCAGTCTGTTGAATCTCGCATAAATGAGAATTCTGCTGTGTGTGGGTATAATATTCTCAATAATTGCTTCCCAATTCCCATCAACATTTATTTTGCTTGCATCTCACTTATTTTTTCTTTGTTTTTACAGTGGATGATGTTGGAGAAAAATTAGACCACATTGGAAGCACACCTTTAAAAATTAGCACTGAGGTTTCACATGATGATGTTTCTAAAGATGATGGGTTTGGTTCAGAAGTTATAAAAGTTTACATATTTAAAGCTGAAGCTGAGGATGATGTGGAAATAGGTATGTATCATATATTTGCTGATTCAGTAGTTTGAAAATGTTTAGTCCACTGATTAGTATGTTTGCAGTGTGTGAAATAACTTTTTTTTTGCTAGCCTTTTGGTTACATCAGACCAGACTAGCTATTCCTTTTCCAAGGAGCAAATGAAAGACTGATCTACCATCACAATATTAAAAATACTACTCAAAATTAGGTGCTTCAGGGTGGTGTATAGTATTGCTGGTCAATTTTGAACACACTGATAAGGTTGAAAACTGACAGAGTTTATACCTATGATACCTCTAAATAGCACTCCCCAACAGTTCAGCCATGCTTTTTCAGGACGCAGACGAGAAGGGAAAGTTCTTGAGTGGCCTTTGACTGCTTGCCCATGTTACACAATTTCATGTTACTTTGTATCTTATGTGATATTTTGTAACTTGTGCCAGGCACCTTTACTCATTTGGCAGGGAAATTAACATGAGTTCCAGCATGGATGTCAGGGCAGGGAAATCCAGCTCTGACACTTAACATCAGTCGTGTATTACGGGACATTGGAATGTGTGGCTGGAGTGGATTAAACATGAATCTAACTTACGTGAGAATTACAACATGTGCATGGATCCTCTAATGGATCCCTTAAGGTCATGTGACTTCACAAGGAGGGGAAAAAACTGGAAAAAAATAACATGGGCATGCAGCCCAGCAGGACTTTTATGTTACTGCCAATTTTGTGTGGGAGAGAATCTCACATGAAAATCAGCATTTGGGCAAGTGGCCTCTGTCTGGAACCTTCCAGAGCGGTACCAGTTGGACTACTTCCCCTCCCTTCTCCTTGCACCAAGCACAAGAAGTCAGGGGGGAGGTGGAGTGCCCAACAGCCTCTGTTCCTTTCAGCCCCTTGTTCTAAGTTCCTGTGTCCAAAGAACGCACTTTGAAATCAAAGAGAGAAGGGAAGGTGTGAAATATATAGAGGCCATCTCAAAGAACGTAAGCTACAGATGAGTAATTTTTTGTTTTTGTGTTATTTTTTCCTTGGAATAGCCTTTGACCATTCAAAGTTGTAAAATAATTATTTTGTTATATGCTGCTGATATAAAATGCACTTAGAATATCGTCCTATGAGAACTCCCTTGTTTTGTTTTTTTCAAGGTGGAACAGAAATTGTCACAGAGAGTGACTTTCACAATGGACATTCTGTAACTGGAGTAATTGAGCAAGGTGGTGTTGGCAGGATGCAGCGAGAAAAGATGGTTTACATGGCAGTTAAGGATTCCTCTCAGGAAGATGAAGACATTAGTAAGAATATTTTTATTGCTTAAGGTTTTCACTCCTTGCCCTACCTTTCAGCTACGTTGGGTGTTTTCAGATGAGATGCTACCCTGCATGGCCACCCATGAGCCACGGATCTGACTCCCCATCTGAAGGTGGTGCAGCTGGATGCACGCTCCTGTGAGCCATGGAGCACCCACTCTTAGCCACTCATGGAGCCATGACATGAAATACGTAGTGAGCCATGCGGGGCCAGCCAAATGTGTGGCGGGTGCCTCCATGGCCTCGGTAGCCACACTGGGAGCTGCCTGTTTTGATTCGCTCCCCATGCAGTTCGCATGTGTGGGTAGTCGACTGGCTTGCTCATCTGAAAAAATCCAGTAAGAGAAATGTATAATTATTTAGTAGGTGCATATAAAATATATCTTGGACATAACATAAACAAGTTGGCATGACACAAACATGTTGTGTTTATAGATAAAATCAATGAATAATTGAATTCTTTAACTTTTGCATTTTCACTTTTCAATTTTCATAACATCCACTGACTTGATAAAATATTTTCCATATTTAAGGAAATGAGCTTTAATGTGCTATCACCATTTCTTCATTAAGAACAATAGTAGCCATTTCGCTGAGGTGGCTAAGGGTCATCGCTAGTTATGCCTTAAAAACTTCTTTTGATTAATAGTTTTGGCTTTTTTGTTTGGTGGTGGTTTTTATTTTATTTTATTATTTTAAAAAGCTGAGCAACTGTATAGTTAGAAATGGAGGGTGGTGGCATAAACATGTAAAAGTATTTCAGTGGGAGGAATGGAAGAGAGGAAAAGGAATTATTTTGTACCCTAGTCAGTGTAATGTGATGAAATTAATAATAGCAGCTTAGTCTTAATATATAGTTTGTTTAATCCCACTTCTCAAATCTATAACTAGGCTGTGCTGAAATAGCCGATGAAGTTTATATGGAGGTCATTGTAGGTGAAGAGGAAGCAACGTCGCTCCCTGACACACAGCTTGAAGATGCTGGCGTGAATAAAACCTTTGTTCCTGTTGCTTGGGCTGCTGCTTATGGTAAGACACTAGATTCTTTTTGGTGGGGATTTATTCCCCTTATTTTTCCTGATCTTTAGCTCCCACTCTCTATGTTCTCCCATCTCTCCTTTTCATCTAAACAAGGTTTCAAATATCTATGTTAGTTCTTACAAGGATGATAGAGTTCTTTTTCAGCGGACCCTGTATGCTTAAGAGTCTTGTTCATCTTTCAATTCAGGCATAAAATGGAGTACTAGTTCCAAACCTGGAGCAGCATTTTGACCAACACTAGACGTGAGATAACTTTAGCAGCAATCTCCTTAATCATCGTAAATATTTCCTTGGTGTCTGAAGTTTTTTGCAATAGAAAGCTTAGTAGTTGATAAAGTTTATATTTGCATATTGTTGATCTTTGCACCAGCTCATCCCATCCAGGCATGCGTATATATGCATATTCTCTTATATATATCAAAAGAATAAATATTATTTTATTATGTGAGGCAGTCTGGCAAGTTTTATCTCAGTCTTGCAAAGAGTGGAGGACAAGAGCATGAGAAGATTAGTGGGAGCTGGATTGCACCCTTAAAAGTCAATGACTAAACTCCCATTGACTTGCATAGAGCTGGATTGTGCCCTAAGTGTAAGATTTGTCATGTAGACTTGTTCCTCTCAGCTTTATGCTGCAGAAATCAAGTAATCATTTAATTTTTTTTAGAAAAAGGAATAAAGCCATGGTTCCTCTGAATTCAGTGCAAAACTCCTCTTGATTTCTGCAGGGTTGGGATTTCGCTTCAGATGCGTTTGTCTGTTAAACATCAGACTTCATATAACGGGTGGGCAAAGTTTCCAACCCCAAGAACCTCTTGCCAAAATTTTCAGATTGTAGAGAGCCACAAGACGCTTTACACTGATTGTGGCTTCCCCTTATCCCAGGGACAGAACATTGGGTAAAACCAAACATGACAGTAACCCGCTCTGGCCCGTGAGTCAGTGTCCTGTTTGTTGTCAGGCCGCCAGATGTTCACCCAGACTGACGCTAGGCATGTTGGCAGCTAGCCCAGACTTACACGTCGGCAAATGGCCGAGGTCACAGCCCTGGCTACAACTCACCCAATTGGGGAAAAGCAGGCCAGAGCGTGTTAGCACATTTGTTCCTGCCGTCCCGGATCAGGGCCACCATCACTCTCCCAGTCAGGGCCCCAGTCGCATGAATGCTTGTTTCACAGTCTGGACCATGTCCGCAGCAGCTTCCTGACCCGAGCTGGGCTGGGTTGCCTCTACCATGCAGTCACGTTTGTTTTCACCCAGTATCTCATGTCAAAGCTCTGGATTCCAGGTAGCAGCAATAGCCGTTTAGGGCACACTGCCCCTGCCTCCACAGCCCCCAGGAGACTCTGGCAGCAGCAGTGGTGGAAATGACAACTCTGCTTCTCTTGCTCTTGAGGGAGCTGCATGGACATGCCCCCGGCAGCCACTTCTAGCAAGAGCTGCAGTAAAGATGCCTGAGAGCTGCCTGCGGCTCCTGAGCCACCATTTCCCCATCTGTCATATAATCTGAGCATCTTAATAAGAAATTTTAACAGGTACAAATTGTGTGCATTCTCTGTATTTCACTTCCTTTTTAGTTCTATGCCATGTGCTATAATTGCATCATATTTAAAGGAGTGTGTTTTCAGTTATCCTGACTCACAGTTTCCAAGACAGAGACAATCCTTTATGATTGGAGCTGGAGCTGTTCAGTCTCCCTGCTAATGAGACTTGAACAAAAGAAAACTTGGAAGCATAAAAATCTTTAATGTAGGGGGAGTGCGCATGCGTGAGCGGCCAGAGTAGCGGCAGGAAGATGGTGCGCCCTGGGAACGACCCACTTTTCAAAGAATAACCTCATCTAAACAGCCAACCTGTCAACCAGAATTAAAAAGAAGAGGGATAAAATGACGAACCCTGCAAAAAAAGTTTTTAAAAAAACCCCACAATGAAGGACTTCTGTGGGGTGTTAAACCTGCCCTCCTCACAGAGCGTCTGGGAGGAGGAGCAGGACAATATGGCACCTGAGACAGGAAGGACCAGAAAGCCCAACACCAAAGAACTTTCAGAGATCCTTCAGCTCATCACAACGGAGTTTAATAAAGCCACAGGAGACAGAGAGAAATTCATGGAAGATGTGAAAGAGGTTAAATCCACTCTCGCCTCGCACAACAAAAAAACGGAGGAACTGGCAAATCACGTGACTGAAGCAGAGCAAAGAATGCACCACAGAAGAACATAAACTAAATACAGAAGCCAGAGTATGCGAGGTGGAAAACAAAATTAACACCCTCCAGGCGCACTGTGAGGATTTGGAGAACAGACTGCGCTATTCAAACCTTAGAATTATAGGAGTGCCTGAGGGGGCAGAACTCCCAGATACAAAGAAAAAATACTTTGGAGCTCCTACGAACGCTGTTCCCAGACTTAATAAAACTGCAGGATGTTATAATTGAACGAACACCTAGAACCTTAAAGCCTACACCTAAAGAGGGAGGCAAGGCCAGAGCAATCATTTTAAAATTCCTTAACTTTTGCATGGAAGAAGCTGTACTTATTGCAGCAAGAAAAGCTGGCAATAACTTTGAATGGCAGGGAAATACGCTCTGCTTATACTTGGATCTTGCCCCCGAGACAATGGAAAAACGAAGAACTTGGGGCAAACATTTTGGTAATCTAAAGGCACGGGGCTTCCAGCCAGAGGGCCATCCCCCTGCTCGGATGACAATAATGCACAATGGCAGAAGACTCTTCTTTGAGGTGCCAGAGGAACTTGGAAGCATTCCTGAAGTCTGCTCCTAAGAGAAGTTTTAATGACACCCCAGCTTGCTCACAAGAAGGATAGCAGGGGAGGTACCCACGCTTTCTATATTTCTGCCCTTCTTTAAGCTAGAAGATTTAACCCTGTAAAGAGGGGCTGTTTGGGAAAAACAAAACAAAAAAGACTCAGTGCAAAGTTATGGTTGGGGAGGGGTGGGTGAGTGTTAGCATCAGAGACACAATGATCATCCTTTTACTAAGAATATTTGCATGTATCAAATTCGGTTGTATTTTGATTTGTATTTTGAGCTTTTACTCATCACACAAAGTTGAGGGTAATGACTGTGTTTTAAGGTCCTGTCTTCCCATAGTTTACAAGGTTAATTGGTATGGATTTGGTTTTAAATGGGAACGGTGGTTTGGATGGAAACAAGACCTGGAGAGATTTAGCATCTTAAAATACCCAACACATGTCTATATATCAGTTTTGTTTAAAGAGCTTGCGGTGCCTACATTTGTTGTATTTATTAGGATCATCTTAAAGAACATGATATACTCTATTTATATAAAATGTTTGTTTAAGAGGGTAACTGGTGCCTAAGTTTTTTTCACCTATTAAGATCAGGTCAGGGGATATGGAAAACCCCACATATACAATAGTCTGGTTCCAAGGGGTAATGCTGCCCAAGTCTTTGGCATCTCCAAAGCTCAACCTAAGTGACCGGCAATGCTCAGTCTACACCACAGTTCTGTTTTAAAGAGATAACGGTACCTACGTTTTTTATACTTGCAAATGTCAACTCTGCACGAACCAACAGATCTAGGACATCCCTGGGGAAATGCAGGGGCAGGTTTCGCTGCTACTATGTTCAGGAGAAAAAAGGTAATTAGCTGGAAAATGAGCTGTGGGAACCTCAGAAAGCTAACTATGTCTGGCTTAGGGCGACCCCTAGTGGCAGTAAAGGGAAATGTCAACTTAAAAGCCAAAACTATTTTGCATATCAGTACACACAAAAAATGGAAACTATGACTGATATCGCACTGTTATCATTCAATGTAAGAGGGCGGAATCATCCTATTAAAAGAAATGGAGTGCTTCATTAAAAGAAATAGAGTGAATTCAATCCAAAGACACGAACTTCTTTTTCTTACAGGAAACACATTTAGTTAAAACAGATACCCACAGATTTAAGGGTTAAAAAATTGCGGAAATTTACTATTCATGTGCAAAAAAGAAGAATGCGGGAGTGGCAATTGGAATTCTAAAAGGCACAAACTTTTTATTAGGAAAAAAAGATTAAGGATACTGAAGGAAGATTTTTCCTCTTAAGAGGCAAAATTGATCAAATGGAAATTACCCTTATTGATGTCTACGCCCCAGATGTATGGAAATGAAGGGAATGGTTATATTAGCAGGGGACTTCAATTCGGACCTTTCAGCTCTAGATAGATCCACTTTAAGGGGAAAGGACAGAACAGCACAAAATCTTGATAAGCTCCTTACGCAATTTGATTTCATAGACACATGAAGACTCCTCAATACCATTGCGAGAATATACCTGCTATTCTAGTAGGTACAACACACACACTAAAATAGACCCTATATTAGTGGATAAATCCAATCTTAATACATGTAAAAGGACAAATATCTTACCTTCAACCCTCTCTGATCATAACCTCCCTATAATGTTACAATTTGTAAGAACCTGGAATTCCAACAACAATCCAAACAGAACTTCAGAGTTGAATTCATTGTCTATATAAATTCTAGCCAAAGTGTAGGGTTCAGTGAGCAATTTCAATCCTGGGTTAAAACTATTTACAAGTCTGCAAAAGCCCAAATTTTAGTTAATGACGAAATCTCTCAACCATTTCAACTTAAACGGGTACAAGGCAAGGATGTCACGATTCAGGGCGACCCCTTCGACCCACTTTCCCCAATTTTATTTGATTTATTAATTGAGGCCTTAGCAACTGTAATTAAACAAATGGCAGATATTAAATGTGGAACATTAGGTATATGTGAAAGCAAGGTTGCTTTGTTTGCTGATGACCTGTTAGTCTTTGTGGCAGATCCTGCAAAATCACTTCCGCCCCTGCTCTCCATGGGTATTTTCAGACGTTACGAGGTCACAGTGAACCACGGTGAATACCCACCTGTGGTCACTGTGATTTGCACATCTGTTTGGCGGCTGCCAGATGTTCGCCACACTCAATCTCCACATGGGGTCAGTTTCAACCACGCTTCCCAGGCTAGCCGCACCAATTCCCTGGGAAGCGTGGTGAAAGTGATCCCCGGCGGGGATCAAAGAAAAGTAACGTCTGGTCGGTC
>QEPC01009705.1:2837678-2855523 GCA_003113815.1 Sphenodon punctatus
GGCAGGTGGTGGGAAGCGTGGAGGGGGCGGGGCCGTGCGGCTGCACGTTGCGCCGCACGGCCCCGCCCCCTCCCCAATTCCCCGCTGGGATCCCCCGGCACGTCTGTTAGGGCGTGACGGGGTCGTCCCGGCGGGGGATGACTGTATTGTTTTCGTGACAGGGCCAAGTGGCCCCGTCATGTCTGAAAACACCCCATGATACAGGACTTAAACAAAATCAGTGACTATAAGATAAATGTTGAAAAATCCTCCACTATTGGTACTTTAATATCAACCCTGAAACAGTAAAAACAATAGTGAAGATAGCATCATTCAGAATAGAAAAAACCCAAATAAAATATTTAGGTCTATATCTAACACAGAACCAAAAACATTTTGCGCCACAGGTAAACATTTTGCGCCACAGATTCACCAGGTGAGTACAGAAATAAATGGATGACAGCTCTAGTCTGCTCCTGGATTGGCAGGATGAATTTGTATAAAATGAAAGTGCTTCCCAAATTATTGTATGCAAAGTTAGTTTTACCTATTGTCCTCCCACCCTTTTTTTTTCTCTCCGATAGACACCAAAGTAAGGAGATTTATATGGAATACCAAAATACCTAGAATTCATCTAGACACCCTGAAGGCTAATTATGAGAGAGGCGGTTTGGCAGTACCGGACCTTAAAACCTAGCATCAAGCCATAGGTTTAATATCAAATCAAATATGGTGGTATAGCTCCAAAGAGGTACAATGGATTGAACAAGAGAAGCATATCTTGCAGGTGCAGACATTTAAAGTACGTCTTGTGGGAACAATACATGTAAATAGAAGAATTTGGACTGAGCACCCTTTTGCAGCGCTCGTCTGAACAGCTTGGGAGTACAATTTGAAAAAGTATAAGCATAGTAAGGATATATTCCCTTTCACACCTATTTGTCCTAGGAGCCAAGATAAAACTGGATTAGCTATCCAGTTAGTAAATACACTATCAATAAAAGGCCTAACCAGGGTTTCACAATTATTTAGAGGGGAGGTTTTTATGTCAAAAGAACATATGCAAGCTTTGCTCCAGAGGTAAATCCCTGATCTTGAGTTCCTACAGCTCAGAAGTTGGGTGCTCGGCCTGCCAAAAAGAGAGGAACTCACCCTTCGTCCACATAATATAGAAAGAATACTCTATCAGTCAGCATATCGCAAAGGTAGTCTTTCAAGAATTTATAAGGAAATAAAATCAGGCCCAAATTTGCAGATACTTATCCAAATGAGAGAGAGATTTTGGAACTAAATTTACCAAAGGAGACAAGTTCCAAATTCAGAGAAAACTATTTAAAAGTTCCACCTCCTAGGAAGTGCATGATACACAAACCAGACTGCTTATGTGCTACTATCTCACACCAAAACACATTAGCCATGCACTGAAGGGTTATGACAGCGGATGCTGGAGGAAAGGTGGGGAAGTAAGTGATCGCTTATGTTGCTGGTGGTCGTGCAGAGTTCTTAAGCCCTTTTGGGGGATAAGAAAAGCCACGAATATATATATATCCTCTTCCTACCTATAGTAACACTATGTGGAACGTACCCAGATACTCCATTGATCAAACACTTACAAAGTACATGTGATATTTTGTTTATTGCGGCATTACAAACCATCACAAAACACTGGAAGGACCCTGACCCCCCTACTCTGCATGAATGGAAATCATGGTTTTTCTTTACTATGGAAAAGACTCTGGCAGATCTCAAAGAAAAGACAGAAGACTTCAATGAAGCCTGACTACCGTGCCTCAACAGTGATGAAGCGAGAAGATGCTCAGCTTCATCCAATGCAGTATTTGTTTCACTACGACTTGTGAAAGACATTTGAGAGGTTTTCTTGGAAATAAGTAACAAGGTGCTTGACTGACTGATTCCCAGAGGGATCATATCGGCTGGCTGCCTATAGCTAAAATTGGGTATTTTGCACTTTATTTGTATTTTGGTTATTTTGTGTATTTTAAATGCATAAAATCTATGTTGTACAACATTAAATATATTATTTTTTAAAAAAACTTTAATGTAGGATTGGAAGGAATTTCAAGGCCCATCTAGTCCAATACCCTACTCCAGGATAGGGTACCCTGTACCTATAACATTGAAGATAGATGTTTGCCAATCTGGTTTTGAGAACATCAACTTTCTCCCTAGGCAACCTATTCCGGTTTAGCCCCAAACCAGATAATAGCCGCTCTTATCTGGTTTGGGGCTAAAATTGTAAGAGGTATAGCGGAATGATTTTATTACTCTTCCTCATGTTGAAGAGTGCTGGCTGACTACTGAATACACCACAACATACGAAATAGAAGTCTGAAGGCCTTTCATCGACAAAACATTGGTCAAATAGTAATCGGTCAAGTTGCAGGAAATCTACACACATCCATCTTCCAGTATGGCAACTGGCAACTCTTTTAGCTTGAGTTGCGTGTTCTAGGATATGTTGTTCCAAAAGAGAACCATGACCAGAATGAGATGTGTACGGTTCCTGCTGTAGTCTTTTCCCTCATGGTCATGGGCAAACTGATGCTACTCGGGGTTTTTTCAACAAAACATTTGCTACTGGACAGTTTGTCAAGTTAGCTTTTTTCAGTTTAAATAGGTCAGCAAATAAATGGATCAAAGATTAATTACTCTGTGATTAACGCTCCATGTAAAACTGACCTGAGACACTTCTGTTTGAGAGATACCCATGGTGACCTGAGTAAAAGTAGGTCTTCCAGAACCTACGTATGAAAAAAAGTTCAGACGCTCATTGTATTATATAGGGTAAAAACAGATGTGCGGGTGGTGCGGTAGCTCCCTGGCCTGGGGCGGAAAACCACACCCGACCCGGGGAGGGGTACCAACCAAATGTGTCTGAGGCTGTAGAACCGTCCCGCTGCCTGCACAGCCTGGGTAAAGCAGGGAGCTAAACAGACATGCCTGCAGTCAACCCTGCTCCCGGTGCACCCCCTCCCCCCCCAGTGACCGACAGCCATGGCAACACCTGCCCTGAGGTGGGTATGACGGGGCTGAACACACGTGCTAACCCACTTGGGCAACCATTGCCTGGGCTCGGGGGACAGCCTGAGCTAACCGCCTATCTGCCCCGGGGCAGTTCCAGGCTAACGTCTGGCAGCGTGTAAACAGACATGCTGGTGGGTCTCAGGCCAGAGCAGCCCGCCATCATGTTGGTTTATACTCATAGATGTTTTGTGGTTTGGCATCTACAGAATTATTTTTCAGTAAAAGGACTCTGCAGTAAATGTAACTTTAGCTGATTATGTCTCCCACTTGAAGGATTTCATGGCAAGGTGCAGTTTTAGTTTATGAATTATGAATAAAATACTGGTCTTTTTTAGGAGATGAAAGAAGACTTCCCAGAAGGTATGAAGACTGTCAACCACCAGGTGAGAACATGGAACATTATTTTTACTCCGTCCTTCCCAGTAAGGCTCAGGGCGGTGGCTATATCAGTGCTGTAGGAATTAATGTAATCCTGAATGTAACAGAAGACCATCACATATGTGGGGTCCATCTGCATTTTTAATACAAATGAGTGAACAGAGAGAGGAAAAAGGAGCTAATGGAATTTAAAGGTAAGTTACATGAAAGAAAAGAACTATTATTGTCAACTATAAATGAAGGGTTTTGAAGTATAATAGAGAAAAGTCTAAAGAGAGACAAAATTTGGTAAGATGCTTGAATTAATTACATGACAGATACTTTGAAAATATCTGGGATAATTCTTAAACCAGTTGCCAATCCTTTCTAAATTGAGCATTTAGCAGAAATAAGTTATTTTTATCTTTATTACGGTGGGGCATGTGTTTCCCCATCTGTTGTACTAGACCTTATATAAACATTACAAAAAGATGGCGTTTTTTCAAAAGAGCTTATATAAGAAAGTCACCAAGAGGGGAGGGGAAATTGTAGTTTTATAGCATCTGATTTTTGTTTTCAGGAGCTAACTTGGACACAAGATTAGAAAACAAAAATGGTAACGCAACACAGTACCTGCAAATCTGTGATAGCATTAGTACCAATAGAGTGCTTAAACAAAAAGCCAAGAGGAGGAGGAGAGGAGAAACCAGACAGTGGCAGACAGGTAAAATACTTTTCTTCTCTTGTTTAAAACAGAGTATGAAAAAAGGCACCTTTTTTTTCTGTAACTTAATTTTTGTATATATAAAAGCTGGAATTTAAGTAATGCAGTAGTTCTGAAATTCCATGTAGGACATCCTGATGGCTCACAGAGTTAGCAGTATATGGTGCTTACTTTCCTCCTGCTTTCCAGCTGTATTAAGACAGCTAGAAATATATTTACTACTTTTTCGGGCTGACGCGAGCACATTACACCAGTGCTTCGCTCTCTGCACTGGCTGCTGATAGTCTTCTGGGCCCAATTCTCAAGGTGTTGGTGTTGACCTTTAAAGCCCTAAATGGCCTGGGCCCAGCCTATCTGCAGGACTGCCTCATCCGCCGGATCCTGGATTGGCCCCTGTGGTCGGCCGGCAGTGCCCTCCTCGAGGTCCCCCAGGTTTCTTGGATGTCGACCTAGCGGAGGGCATTCTCTGTGGCTGCGCTGCAGCCGTGGAACTCCCTCCCCCCCGGAGGTCCAGCTGACTACCAAGCTCCACTCTTTCTGTAAATAATGTAAGACCTGGCTGTTCCGCCGTGCCTTTCCCAAGGGAGATGGGCTGGGTGGGGTGGGGTAGGGGGTAATTTGTTTTATTGTGGGGTTTTTAATTGTATTATTGTTTTTAAATTTGTTTTAATATGTTGTTAGCCGCCCCGAGATGCTTTTAGCAGGAGGGGGTAGCAAACAAATTTTCTAATAATAAATAAATAAATTAAATAAATTAAATAAAAATAACATAGATGATGTCCAGTTGTACTAGTAGGAGAGTTGACCAATATAATTAGAAATAGGGGAGAAGATAATCCGTGAGGCAATCTCACCATTAAGTTATGGTCCCTACAGCAAATACGTATTGTCATACCTCACAGCATTGGCACTGTGGCTTTATGACTTGTCTATGCTACAATAAGCACATATGAAAAAGCCTGAATTGGAAGAACACGGTTGCATAGTTGAGCATGCAAAATTTAGGAGATTCAAGAATTGCAGTTGCCCACACAAACTTTAGCCCAATAGCATTTACATTATGACTGAGGGTGATTTCAGACGTGATGGCCGGCAGCATTGACCCTGGACCATGGGGTGGTTCGGACCACCGGGGGGGGGGGGTCAAGGGACGCGCCAACAGACCTTTGCCCCCAGCCGTGGGGACCAACGAACCATGGCCCAGGTTTAATGCTGCCAGCCGTCATGTCTATAGCGAACCCCCATCCCCGGAGGGGGCGGGGCTGTGTGACGCAGCGTTCGGCTGCACAGCCCAGCCCCCTGCGCTCCCCGGCCGCCCACCCTCCACAAAACTGGCAGCCGCTGTGGCCTATGGCCGCTGCCACCGCTGAGACTCCAGAACGCGGTGAAGGTGAAGTAACAGATGTTACTTTTCCTTCATCGCGTTCTGGATTACCCCTAACCATGCTTCGTTCTCCGCCATGGTGCAGGAGAACAAAGCGTGGTTAGGTTCATCGCGGAGGGTGGTACTGAGGTGAACATCTGGATGCGAGCAACCAGACGTTCACCTGCTTTCAACCCCCTCCGCGGTTGACTGTGGTGATTTCAGACAACGTAACGTCTGAAATCACCCTGAGTCTTAATTACATGTTGTATTTTTTAATCCAGAATTCAACAACACAGACTAGAAAGGGGTCAGTGTGTGGCTCCAGGTCTTCTGCATGACATACTATCCACACCCTGATCTGAGTATATATAATTTCTTCCTGGGCTTGTACTGTAATAACCAAGTGTTTCACAAGCATTGAGCTTCTATTCAGAACGCCCCTTCTAGGTGATGCAGCGCTTCTATCCAGATAGGTTACAGAGGCAAAAGGAGAATAAGACTGAATTTTTAAAGCTTATTTTGGGTGCTCCATTTGCAATCCCTGAATCTAATTTATCAGAGTACTTTGTATTTTTACATTACTCTACACGTTGAAAAGGGCTATTCCAACTGTTCAGTTTTTAGTGACTGCTCAGTACTTGGACCTGTCTGGCCTCAACTGCTGCAGGAAAACGAGGGACACCATTATCGGTTACTTTCACCAACAGCCCACTGAAGTCTGTGCTCAGCCAGTGCGATCCCTGTGCAGCCCCCACCCTTTCACATGTTTTAGTGTGTAGCGCTAATACATGAGCAGACACTTCTTTCCACCCACCTCCTCTCCTTTGCAGTATCCCGCCTTCTGTCATAGCAAACTACTGGAAGAAGCTGCCTCATCTATTTCTTTCTTCCAGACTATTCTCACTCTGGGAGGTGGTCCAGCACCTACTATCCCTGTACACCCACAGGGGACAGGGTTTGATACTTCCAGCTACGAAGTGCTGGCAGGTAACCTTTTGCTATGCGCCCAATGCTGAGTGTATGGAGCCAATCACATACTTTGAGCGCCTATAGTGAACTTGAAGGCAAAAGCAAAAAATCAAAGTGAAAGCAATTAGTCTTTCCATGTTGTCACCACTCAGTTTCTTGCTCAAAATAGCGATGTATGGGTAGCAGGACTGGCACAAGGATTTTTGCTGGAGCCTGAGTAGCTGGGCTGCTTGCAGCGTCCCATGGCCCCGGGCATCAACTGCTGCTGCCCTGGGCCTGGCAGAGGGGAATTCCGCAAATGGGGAGAGGAGCAGTTCCCCAGCCTGGAGAAGCACTGGCCTCCTTCTCTCCCAGGACACACTGTCTCTCACACTTCTTCACCCCATTCTCCAGCTGGAAGCATATTCAGCACCACTGCAGCACAACTGTCTACCTGCAACTCCTAGCCCATGCAGGCTACTATGGGCATTTACTAATAATAAATAGTAATTTATATTATAAAATATAGGAAGGTACAGATCCTGGGTGCTGATTGCTGGAGGATCAGTCTGCGCTTGTTACAGTGGCAGTCCTATAGCAAGGCAACAAGGAAAGCCATTAGTTCAGACCTCCCCCCTCCCCGGGCTGGTATTTCAGCCCCCCCCTGCAACAGCCTGGAGGCAGGGAGAGTGAGGCATGGTGATGGAGAGTAAGTGGAGCTGTGCTACGGCCAGACTGGCTATGGGGCACTGCAGCGGGCCAGAGGTGGGAGGCAGGGTGATGCCCCCTGTCTCTAAGAGCCCCCCCCCCCGCCCTTCCCATCTGATCTAACACCCTTTCTGGCCAAGCAGGAATGGGGTGTCTCCCTCTCCCCCAGCTCGCCATCCTGTTATGTTGCCTCTCCCCCCACTTCCTGTGCTTTTACCATTCATGTTGGTTGCTGCTATGCTCCAGGGAGAATCCTGCTGCTCCCCAGCACACTCCTGACCACCGGTGAACATGGTTAAAGGGGAATAAAAAACCACATAATTAGATAGCAGTAAACAGAAGCCTTTGTCATGCTGGCATGAAAACACAACCACACACACACACAGGTACTTGCCATTTTCCTCCACCTCTGAACCTTGCTGGCTCTGGGATGGGGAGATGGGCACAGAAGGATTTCTGCCAGCTGTCACTGTGTCTGTCGGGGGAGTATGAGGGAGTGGAGCTCTTGGCATCCTAGCAACACTGGGGTAGCCAGACCTGTCTCCTTGCCCTCTGCCTATGCCAGCACCTGAGGAAGGCAGATCCCAGACTCTGATTTCACCTGCCCGGTCCTTCTGTCACAGTTCTCGGTGTCATTTTGCAGCCTTTGCCCCAGCAGGTCAGGCAGCCCACTGAAAGGATACCTGATCACCAGAGAGGACCTGACCCAGCCTGGGCAGTGAGCATTGGCCATGTTCTGTAAACCAGACAACGCATGTTTGGTTATTGTTTTGCGCTGGGCTTTTAAGGTATCAGCAAGAGTGGAGGGAGGTGCAAGAGGCAGTCTCTGCTAGGAGAAATTTAGGCTTTTTGCCCACAACTATGGTTCTGGTCAACCTGAACACAAGGCGGCTGCACACAACCTAATTGATGGGACATGCCCATGTGGGCGCATATTAGCCTGGATTTGCCCACACATTGGGCCTGCAATGTCCTGGACTACACCATGAGTGGGTGATGGCCACATGGTGTTTGGGGGCGAATATTTATTTATTTATTTCAGGTTTCTTCTATCCCCCTCCCTCCTGCTCACATTGCAGCTTGGGGTGACTTACACAGAAGTAATCTCCATAAAATCCCAATTAAAATATACAATTTACAACTTTAAATTCATACCAATATTTGGTGGACACCTACTAAACACCCAGCTGGTGTGGGCTATCGTCTAGTTTGTTTTTACCCCTTGGTACAGGTTCCACTTCATCAGATGGGCTTTTAAATGCCTTAAGCACAAGGCTGTAGTTTCTCTTCTTGTAGTCCCTGCTCATTCATTGCTTCAGGAACAAATGACGCAGGGATCTTCCAGACAATAGCCTCATTCGCTACATAGTCTTCATTATTTCCCTGAGCACTGTTCATCCTGTGTGCTGAACGAGGCTGGGGTTTTGTTTGTTGATGGAGGCTAGATCTGTATCATTTAAGCACCAAGAGGGACAGTTTTAAAGATGTATTGATCACCTTAATTTTGCTATTTGTTAACTTTTGGGCACTTTGGTTTTGCAGCGTCCATATACCTTCAACATGATTTTTTTTAAAAAATGAAGTTTCTTATGTTTTAAAAAAAGATTTAAAAATAAATAAATCATGTGATCGTCACATGAGAAGACCTTTAGATTCACAGCAAAGCTCTCTTCCCCATAATCACTAATGAATTAACTGGCAACATTAATAGGCTGTTATCATGTATGTGCACGAGTGTGGGGGATGAGAAGCTTCTCGCTATGGGGTTTCGCGGCTTATGGTTTTACCGTGGAGAAGTGTTGAGAGTGGTATCTTGGGTTCTTTTCCACGTTCTGGGTGTGAGTATGATCTTCTTGTTAAAAGATTTTCTGCCTCTGTCCTGTTCCCATCACCCAAAATCCTACCCTCCTTGTCCCTTAGCTCATACTTCTAACCCATCTCTTCACTCTTTTGCGTTCTGGCCAGGGAACATTCAGACCATGCAGAATACATCATGTCTGCTCCCAGTTACTGAACCCAGCACCACTCTGTTCCTTGGCTGTTTGGAGGTGTAAAGGCAGGGAAAGTCATGCCTAGCACTACAAGCCTGGACTGAAACATGCCTGGTTGCTTCATGGGGATGGACTGTGCTCAGATGAGATGGAATCTCTAGAGAATAGTGCTGGAGACAAAGTAGTTCAGATGATACCTTTTGTTGGACCAACTTCTGTTGGTGAGAATATGCAAGCATTCAGGCCACACACCGCCCTTCCTCCTTTGTCTCCATCTCCACATTTGGGACCAACACTATAATCCTCTCTTTTGAGAATAATGCTGACCAACTAGCACATCTCTATTGACTGGCCAGACGTTGCTTTTTAGAGGCTTGTGTATCTTGCCAAAGTTGGACACACTTTCCCAGGAATGCCAAAAGGTACATTCTTCATGGAAAGATGGTAGTTCTGCCACATTTCCAATCTATGCTCCCAAAGATGAAAGCACTAAAATGTCTCAACAAACTGAAATTAACCACAGTTTTTCTCTAATCTGATTCTCAAAAATGGGGCCATCATTTGTGGGATCATTATTAAGAACAATTGTACTGAATTGGAGGCAGATAAATGGGATGAAGGATATCAGCAAAATTATTAGCAAGTGTAATAATATGTAAAACTGTAGGTACCTTCGTTATTTAAGCTATTAAACTAAATGCTGTCTTTCTAAGTAAATGATTTTGCATAGTGCTTGACTGATATGCTGCCTCTAAAATCCTTAGTAGCAGAATTTTATTTTGTATTCGTAACTTTTCTGTTTGTTTGAAAACAGCTGTTATAATAGGCCCTGATGGACAGCCCTTAACAGTCTACCCTTGTCATATATGTGGGAAGAAATTTAAATCCAGAGGATTCTTGAAAAGGCATATGAAAAACCACCCAGATCATTTGATTAAGAAGAAATACCAGTGTACAGACTGTGACTTTACAACTAACAAAAAAGTAAGTTTCCACAACCACCTGGAAAGCCATAAGCTTATAAACAAAGTTGACAAAACCCATGAGTTTACAGAATATACAAGAAGATACAGAGAAGCAAGCCCATTGAGTTCTAACAAACTGATATTGAGGGACAAGGAACCTAAAGTACACAAGTGCAAGTACTGTGACTACGAGACTGCAGAGCAAGGACTGCTCAATAGACATCTGCTTGCAGTTCACAGTAAAAATTTCCCTCATGTTTGTGTTGAATGTGGGAAAGGATTCCGTCATCCATCTGAGCTTAAAAAGCATATGAGGACTCACACAGGCGAAAAGCCATACAAGTGTCAGCACTGTGTCTTCAGATGTGCTGACCAGTCCAATCTGAAAACGCACATAAAAACCAAGCATGGTACTGATCTACCATACAAATGTGAACATTGTCCTCAAGCATTTACAGATGAAAAAGAACTGCAACAACACACAGAGTTGTTTCAGGGGCATAAGACTCATCAGTGCCCACATTGCGACCATAAGAGCACCAACTCAAGTGACTTGAAAAGACACATAATTTCTGTTCACACAAAGGACTTCCCTCACAAATGTGAGGTGTGTGAAAAAGGCTTCCATCGTCCATCTGAGCTCAAAAAGCATAGCGAAACCCACAAAGGTAAAAAAATACATCAGTGTAGGCACTGTGACTTTAAAACTTCAGATCCTTTTGTACTTAGTGGGCATATTCTCTCAGTTCACACCAAGGACCTGCCTTTTAAATGCAAAAGGTGCAAGAGAGGATTTAGGCAACAAAATGAACTTAAGAAGCATATGAAGACCCACAGTGGAAGGAAAGTGTATCAATGCCAGTATTGTGAGTATAACACTACAGATGCATCAGGCTTTAAACGACATGTAATATCAATACACACAAAAGACTATCCACACAGGTGTGAATACTGCAAAAAGGGATTCCGTAGACCATCAGAAAAAAATCAACATATAATGAGGCACCACAAAGAGGCCATAATGTAATATATGAGCTTGAGAAAGAAGTGATTAGAAACTGTGATATGCTAATTGGGGAAAAATCTCATGAACTGTTTCTCCTGGTTTCAAAGCTTGATATTAAACCATAACTTTACATTCTTTGTATTAAAAGTCTTAAAAGTATTAGGGTTGACAGGGATCTCATAGCCCTATGATTGTTGCTTATCAGAACCTAAAGAGCACTATAGAATACAGAAAAATAGATGAATGTCTGAAAGGCTGCAGAGAAATGGATGAATGTCTTCTATTTAAAAGTATTATATGTTGTTAAGCTAAAGGAAAAAAATGAAGACAGTTGTGTTATCCTTTTTCTCAATAACAGCATTTGTCTCCAAAATGAAAACAGTTCTGATGGGGGCAGGGATTATTCACACAGTGTTTGCTAAGGTAAACAAGTCAAACTACTTATGCAGTTTTAAAAAGAAAAGACAAATAGAAGTCAGTCACTTGGCCATTATGTTTTTAAATGGTGCCTGGAAATTGTATTCCAGAATTGGTCACATTTTGGGGTCTGTCCCATTTTTTAAAACATTTCATTGGGAAACCTTTCTGTTTCCTTTTATTAGTTAGGTTCAATGAATAAATTTTTAAATGATTTTCAGAGCTGCTAACCTATTTTATTGCAGGATATGATGTTTAAAATATAGCATTATGTTATGAGCTCAAAGGTGGTGTTCCGGTGCTAGGGTTAAAGATGTGTATGTAAATAATTTCCCTTTTTATATCTGAAACTGCAGTTGAATGTTGTTCAGTATGGCACATATAACAAAAGTACCTTTAAATCTATCGGATGATTTTTTAAAAAAAGAAAAAGATGGATGCAGCTGATGGTGCTGAGGCTCAGCACTATTTATTTTCTTGCTACTGTAAGATCTTCTCTAAAATGTGTTTTAAAGAGATTCCAAGAACACAATAGTTTTCTTAAATTAAAATAGAAGATCTTTAGGGGTGGTGTCATAACAGGTACGACTAGTATTGTCTTACCTGCTAATACGGAATTTTCAGTATAGACATAAAATTGCACCTTTTAATCAATTCTTACAAACCCTATACCATGCTATAAACATGCATTTTCAATCTGTAAGAAAGTATATATGCAGTATTTAACCAGAACAATATGCTGCCACTAGAGTTTGGAGGTGGATCTTCAGTTTACAGTGTATACATTTAAAATATGCATCCCTTTTAAACAATGCTTTGTGTTAGCATGCTGCAATCAAAATGGCGCTTAATATAACAAGCTGGTCTAGGGCTATTTAATGAAAAACCTGTTCATAAATGTTATGCATATAATGTGTACTTTACTTTTCTTTTAGTTGCTTCATGTTTGCACACAGCTGTTCACATGATAAATTGTAACTTTACTTCATGCTATATTGTGGCTTTGTGTTTCAGATAATGTTCATATTTTGTTTTTGCACCAGATGAGAATCAGTTCCTTGAGAATAAATTTTTTTTATATTTCTAAACTTCAGGAAGTTAAATTCGGGAAACCTTAGAAAAAATACTTGTGTTTTATGTGGCTGTAAAAAATGATGTACACGCTGTAAAATAAGATTGTCACTGTTATGTGGGATTATTATTTCTAAATGTGTTACTCATCGTAATGAGCATACAATAAAACGCATCTCTTGCACTCCAAGGTTCTTGGGACAGTTTTTCTCTTTCTCGTTAAATTGATTTTAGGAATAATTTAATTTGCTTAGTATTGTTTCATTTTTGTATGTATTTAAATCATGTGATCTGTGTTCAACCAATTAAGTTACACTTTTTAGTAACACTGTTTTTTCCTTGTCACTGTCCTACACTAAATTTCATTCAGTTTATTTGCTAAAACTATAAACAAGCCTGAAAAGGAATTGATGTTAGTTGCTTGGATTAAGGAAATCAAAGGGCTACTGGGACTCTTTTTTCACGTTTACCATTTGACATGCTGAATCAGTTTTCTGCATTCGAGCTGCTTTCTTCTTAACTTACATAACTTCACTGAAAACATTTTAATTAGAAGTACACGATATGAATGAGTTTTCTATGTGAAGATTTTAACCAGCCGTTAAATAGTGGTGTGCTGCCAATCTTTAAAAGAATTCTCACAAAAAATGTTTCCCAGTGATGTCAAAAATTTAGTACAGTGTGAATAATGCTCATACCAAGAAGAAATGAACCTAGTGAATCTCTTTTTCCAGTTAAAATGAGGAGCCAACTGTGACAGGGTTCTGAAGCTTCAAACCCCACTGGAATTGTGCAAGCTTACTCAGGCTTCAAGAAAGTTCCATAGTATAGGTAGTGCAGGGAGCAAGGGCATGGTAAAGTGGCACCATTGAGGGAGCTGCGCTGCTGACAACGCATTAGTAGGGGGGGGTGAGGCTGGGCCACAGGGAGCTGTGGATCAACAGGCAGACTTTCCAAACAGAGCCACTAGGGGGCACTATACGTCAAGCAGTGACCTCTCAGGAGGTCCCATCTGCCCACATAATCATAGAAGAGAGGCTGATGGTCTCTGCCTGCTGTGCCAAATGCTTGATTTTCCCCCCCCACCATTAATGTTGTTTCATTAATCATTGCAATGGACAAACTTCAGAGAAAGAAAAGCACAGTTCCAAAGGAAATTGCTATCAGCTAGTACCTTCAACTTAACTGAAAGCTCAACTGCAGCAGGAAATACTGGTAAGACTTGTGCTACTAGCATTCTGAGAAAGCCAGAATACTTTTATCAGATTGCCTGTCTTATGATGTGGCAATAAAGTATTTTGTAAGATTTGTTTGCTGCGTAGCCAGTAAAAACGCAGGTTTGTTTTAAAATGCTTCTAGAGACAATGATTTGTGTGTGGCTTTTTTCAACATGGATTTAAATTGGGGGGATTGGGAGGTTATTAGCTACACAAAGTCTAACTTGTATTGTGTTTCTTACATATTGCTGACTGTTAAAGCTTTAAGTGGAATATTTGCTGGTTGCCATGGGAATATGCTCTAGAGGCAGATATACTGATGCAACAAGTGGTTCCTTGGGTAAGGAATTTGCACTCTACTACACTTGTAGACAGGTCACACCACCTCCACACACACTGATGATGATCCATATTTCCACTCAAAAGAAGTACAGGGTTTCTCCTCCATCTCTTCTAAGGATACAGTGAGTCTTTAGAAGGCTCTTAAGGTGAACGTTTCAGGTGCAAGATCAGTGTCCTGGAAGTCTACCCTGTAACCATCTGTTATCCACGAACATTGACAATGAGGGGAAACAAATGAGATAGGGACGAGCTGAATTCCTTGGCCACCTTAGGGAGGGCCTGAGGTGGCTGATGGGGAGGTGGGGTGGAGGAGCACACTCACCCTAGCCCACCAAACAGCTGGTCACCATTATCTGTTTGGTGGACTGGGGTGAGCATGCTCCTCCTCTTTCCCCTCCCCCCAATTAGCTGCTTGACGGAGCTGGGGTGAGCCGGCACCTCCATGCCCCCCCCCCCCCTTCTCTGTGGAGAGATGACTTGCACACTTCGGATAAACTGTCAGGAGATAGTAATCAAATAAGGACTATTAGAGTGAAATTGACTGGTGTGAGATTGCTGGTAGAGTGCAGAGTATTATTCGGGAGCCGGGTACTAATGCTTTAGTGAGGAAAACTAACTCTGCTTCATCTGCCTTGGAGGCTAGTGTTGTATATTCAGAACTAATGGCTCCTTTTCAAGGCGTTTGTAAATCAGTAACAATGGGTAAAAACAGACATGACGCTAACCACCCTTTAACCACCGTTGGTGGTCATTTATGCATGTTTCAGGGTTGCATAGGGGACCAATACAGCCCTGCAACATGTATAAATAACCACCAAGGGTGGTTAGCATCTTGTCTGTTTTCACCCAATGAAAGGATTACCAAATACAATTAGACCACCATGCAAATAGTATGATAAGGAATATAGGAATGCAGAGTGGGAGATGATCAGGGCTAGAAGCTGTGGAATGAACAAAGAAATCCCCAAAGTTGGAATGCTTTGAAGATAGCAAAGATTGCATATAGGAAGTTAATTAAAGAGAAAAAGCAGGAACAGGGATACTATTTATGGGAGAAGCTGAAAACAGCTGCTTTAACTAAAAATTCTTCAACTTTTTGGCAAATTGTTACTAGATCGGCTAAACAAAGAGCAGCTATGCCTTAGGTGCGATCAAGGAGACAGAGTGGATTAACTATTTTACAGAGATTTTCAATGCTCCTTATGATGATAGTGAAATTCCACTTGAAAATTTAAATGATAGTGTGTAATCCCTAGGGATGAAGCATTCTCTCCTATTGTCTCCAAGGAGCATGTTTTGCAGTATATAGTAAACCAAAGAAAGGGTAAGGCACCAGGCATTGATCTGATCCCGGCTGACGTTTATTCAACTGTGCCGCAATGGTGGACTGAAATCCTGGCAGCTTTCTTTACTAAAATAAGAATCTCCCTCCCTCCTGGAATGTTAGTATTATAATTCCAATTTTCAAGAAAGGTAACATCGAAGACCCGCCCTGTTATAGTCCAATAAGTTGGAATCGTTATCGTCCAATAAGCTCTACCTGTTGGAAGAGCTGGAAGGAAGCTTGGGTTTTAGCACATGGATTGCTGGCTGAGGAACATGCAGGTTTACGAGCAGAGAGGTCATTGCTAGAAAACTGTTAAGTACTTCTCCATCTTATTGATAAATATGTAAGGTTCAGACATGGGAAGCTATCTGTGGCCTTTATAGTTTTCACTAAAGCTTTTGACAGCGTAGATCGTGTCAAATTATGGTGTACACTAGGTAAGATGAGGATAAGTGTGCTTTGCATCACAATTCACAGGCAGTTGTTAGTTTAGATAACACTGGTGGGTTATCACAGGTATTTCCTACCACAACGGGTGTTAGACAAGGTTGCATTCTTGCTCCCCTGCTATTTAGTTTATTAATGATTTGGTCCAAGAGATTAACAATGTAAATCCGTCTCCCCCTTTAGCTGGAACAAGATCTGTTTAGGTGCTTCTATATGCAGACGATGTCATGTTTATGTCGCAGACCAAATTGGGTGTCTCGAGATGTTTAGACCAGTTGCAGTGTTGTTGTAAGGAAAATTGTATGAAGGTCAATGGGCAAAAGACTAAGACTGTAAGTTTTGGTTGCAGGGTGAATTTACACACCTGGATTTACGATAACCAAAATCTTCCCCAGGGGAACTCCTATACCTATCTAGAAATAAAAATAACTGCTTTACTTTCTTGGGCCCAACACGAGAGAATTGATTCTAAAAGCCAGAAGCTCAGCAGCAGCTCTAGCAAGGTTTTATTGGTCCTCTAGCTGCCCTAGTATTCCAGTGGTAATAAAAGTATTTAATGCTAAAATTATAGCTCAGTTGTTGTTTGGAGCTGAATTCTCATTTGAAGCATATGGCAGAGAAGTGGAGGCTGTACAAAATAATTTTCTTAGGAATATTTTGGGCCTTGCGAATTCGGTCCCACCATCTTTGATTAGAGCTGAACTTGGATTGCCTTCAGTAGGCTCTCAAGCTAATCTAAGAGCTCTATCTTTCTGGGAACAATTAAGGAATCTGGAAGCTACTAGACTACCCTCTATATGTTGGAGTGAACAAATTCAACATCAGGGGAGTACCATATCAATGGTGGAAGAGAATCTCCTTTCTGTTAACTTCCATTGGCGTATCACCTACCTATAGTCCTGTGAGAATAATTTGCCCAGTGAGAATAAATGAACACAGACTATCAGATTTAGAAATCCAGAATGATCAGACTCTAAATCAGGAATCAAGAATTGACTCATTATACCAATTTACTAAAACAGAAGCAGAGATGGAGAGAGAACTGAGTGAGAGAAATCATTTTCATCTTCGCAGGACTTTCTCCGCTGCAAGATTTCAAACATTAGCTTCAGCGGTGTTGAGGGAAGGTGTGTCAATAGACCATATGAGGATGGTTGTGTCCCTGATTTATGGACGAAGTAGAAGATCTCCAGCATATGTTTTTTTGAGTGTCCACTCAAATACTTATACCACTTATACACTGAGCTGCGACAAGAATGGTTGGCTCCTTTTTTGGAACCCAGAGTTTTGTGAACTAATTTCCAAAAGATAACGTTTCTTTTGAATTCTGGTAATGCTAAGATTGATTGTGCTGCAGCTGTATTTGCACTTCACATTTCTTGTAGACGGAAAATGCTTGCAAATGTTAGTAGATAAAGTTTTTATTTTAATTCTCTGTTTTTATTTTTATTATTATTATTAGCAGCTTTTATATAGCACCAGCAATGTACCTGGCGCTTTACAGGGAATAAGATAGACACGGTCCCTGCCTGAGAGCTTACTATCTAAACGGGGAGGGGAGACAGGGAAGGGGGAAACAGGGAGAGACAAGGGATGCAACATTCATGAGGATGCGCGAACTCCAGTACCCGTTCTTGGCTTGGTTACAGTATATTGGGAGTTTGCAGATAACAGGTGGGGGATAATCCTGGATGGGGATGATTAGCAGGAGTTAGGAAGGGCAGAGCGGAAGAGATGGCTTTTGAGGAGGGACTTGAAGTTGTGGAGGGTGGGGGCAAGGCGGACGAGGGCAGGGAGGGAGTTTCAGGCGTGCGGGGCAGCAAGGGAGAAGGGACAGAGGTGGTTGGGGAGCAGGGGAGGCGTGGGAGGGTGAGGGAGGGGATGGAAGAGGAGCAGAGTGCTCGAACGGGTTCGGAGGGAGATCAGGGCAGAGAT
>QEPC01009705.1:2878503-2899277 GCA_003113815.1 Sphenodon punctatus
CCCCTCCCTTTGTACCGTCAAATCCCTCCTCAAGACCCACCTCTTCCGCTCTGCCCTCCCCGACTTCTTACTCCCGTCACCTAACTCCTGCTGATACCCTCCATCCAGCACAATCTGTTACCCAAGGTCTGTGTACTCATATCTTCACCACATGGACCAGCCAGCCATCATTCTTGATGTAACTAAGCCAAGTGCGTGCACCTGGGATCTCGCATCCTCGTGAATGTTACACTCCTTGTCTCTCCCTCTGTTCCCCTTCCTTCATCCCTCCCCCCGCCCCCCGTCTCTGAGATTGTAAGTCCTAGGGCAGGGACCATGCCTATTCAATTACTTTGTAAAGCGCCAGGTACATTGCTGGCGCTATATAAATGGTTGCTAATAATAATAATAATAAATAATAATAATTAATACTAAAGATGGTCCTCACATCAGCCCCCTTCACAGGCAGTAAACTGTTCCCCGAGCCCATGACAGATGAGCCATGACAGATGAGCCAGAAAAAAAGAAGGGACTTCTGATCAACCCATCAAAGAAGAACACGAGACAAAGATCCCAACCCAGGCAAAATTTTTGTTTTCCCCAATCCTATCAGAAAGGGGGCTACTATTCTCACAATTCATGTGGGCATAGAGGTGGCAGAGCAACCCGATCCTTCACCAGGTGTCCAGCCAAAGGGGAGAGACCTGCCCCAACAACAGCATGGCTCTCAGTGCACAAGTGTCCCACCTGCTGCCACCATTCGGATAGGGGCAAGACTCCCAGACTTCTACAGTCAGTGGTGACGAAGCAACACTGACAGATGGATAAGGGACCCCATTCAATGTGGTTACTCAATCAAGTTCGAGACATGGTCAAAGGATTTTTTTTTATCAAGCTCCCTCGATCCAGGGACGAACAAAAGCACTAGCGAGTGCTACAAGCCACCAATCATCTCCTCAATATAGGAGCTATAGAGCCTGTTCCATCAGCACAAAGGTGCTGTGTTTACTCCATTTTCTTCACAGTTCCCAAGAAAAATGGAGACTCCAGGGCCATTCTGGCTCTCAAATGGCTGAACAAGCACCTCAAAAGCCAGACAATTCAAGATGGAGACCCTGAGATCCATTCTCCAACAGTCCAATGACTTCCTGGCATCTATCGATCTCCATGAGGCGTACATCCACGTGCCAATCAGGTTGTCTCACAGGCACTTTCTAAGATTTGTGTATCACGGTAAGTACTACCAATACCGAGTGCTTCCTTTTGGGTTTGCAGTGGCTCCCAGGGCGTTTACCAAGATCCTCATAGCCCTGGGAGCCACTGCGAGCCCAAAAGGAAGCACTTTCCCTCCTTCTGAAGTGATCTCTGTTTCCTTACCTGGACAACCTGCCGGTGAAAGCAGACTCCATGACTGCGGGGAGCAAGGCAGTAGATCATATCATTTGCTGTCTTCAGACCCATGGCTTCGTAGTGAACTGGGAGAAGCGTTCCCTACTACCAGCTCAATGCCTGCTCCACTTGGGTGTAATTTGGGATACCAAGGTGAACAAGGTGTTCCTCTCCCCGGAGAGGGAATTGACTATTCGGAGTCTATTTCCAGGTCTCAGAAGGCTGCGGAGTTCAGACCTTCTCATGTGGGCTCGCTGTGTGTGTCTCATGGTATTGTGTATAGACATACTAGCTTGCACTGAATTCCATCTCAGGCCGCTTCAGGACTTCCTCCTCCCCTGGCAATCTCAGCTGGCCATGCAACAGAAAATCATCTTGGTTCCCCCCTGCAATCGACCCTCGCATCACTGGACTGGTGGCTGCAGGAGGGTCGGTTTTTAGAAGGCCTGCCAATCCTGACTCCTACCAAAGTGACTTTGTTGACTGACACAAGTCTCCTCGGACGGGGTGCACACTGTGAAGGGCTCCCAGTTCAGGGCATGTGGTCTGTGAAGGAGACAACATTTTACATCAACAGGTAGAGCACAGGGCCATTCGTTTGGCCCTGTCACTTTCACCAACGACCGAAGAACTGTCACGTGGTAGCGTACACCGACAGTATGACAGCCATGACGTACGTCAGCAGGCAGGGAGGCATGAAGCCGGCCACCCTGAGACTAGAAGCAGATGAGTTATTCAAATGGGCAGAGACTCATCTTCTCTCCCTGTCTGCATTTCATGTCAAGGGGATTCTTAACACACAGGCTGACTGGTTGAGCAGACAGACTATTCAGCTGTGCGAATAATCCCTACATCACAAAGTCTTCCATCACATCACAACAATGTGGGGGGTCGCCTGATCATCAACCTGTTTGTCTCGGCTCTCTATCACCAGGTCAGCAGGTATTTTGCACATCATCACAACCAGGAAGCAGAGGGCATCGACGCTCTCCACTTACTGTGACTCCCAGGTCTCCTTTATGCATTCCCGCCAATATCTCTTCTTCCGAAGGTGCTCAAAGCCATCAGGGTACGGGAAACCAAAGTAATTCTTATAACCCCAGAGCAGTCACAGAGACAGTGGTTCCTAGCAATCAAGAGCTTTCAGCTGGAAACAGGAATGAAGTTACCCATCCACAAGGACCTGCTACATCAGGACCCCATCCTCTACCAGGGCCTGGAAAAGCTAAAGCTTATTGCCTGAAAGGAAGCAATTGAAGAAGTCTGGGTATGCTGACAAGGTGCTACAGATGCTTTTATCAGCTCACAGTCCTTCTACCAGCCATATATATAACATCACTTGGTTGTCTTTCCAGAGATGGGCTGATGAGAATGTAGTTCCTATTCCTGAGATCCCAGATGTCTTGGCTTTTCTTCAGGAGGGCCTGGAAAAAGGGCTGGGGGTGTGTGTGTGTCAATACCCTTCGTCGACAGGTCTCACCTCTTTCTTCTGTCCTCACAGCTCAGAGAAGGGAAGTGCTCTCGTCCCATTCCCATGCAAGATGCTTTCTCAAGGCCACAGCCTCCATTGTTGCTCCTGTCAAACAGATTTCCCACATGGAGGCTGAACATCATTCTGGATGCCCTTACAAGGTCCTCCGTTTGAGTCGCTTCTGAAAGTTCCGTGATGCATCTTGTCTTTTAAGATCGCCTTCTTGGTGGCCATTACCTCTACAAGACGGGTCTCAGAGCTTGGGGCTATGTCAGCTGATCCTGAACTATGCATGTTTGACAACAAGGTCTCCCTCTGGCTTCACCCTGCTTTTCTCATGAAAGTAAATATGTCCTTCCACTGAGACCAAGTCATTGAATTACTTTATTTTTGCCCGAACCCTCAACACCCTCGTGAGGTAGTATGGCATAAGCTTGATATTCGGAAAGCCCTAAAGGTTTACACCTTGAAAAGACAAAGAATTTTAGGATGGATTCTGCTCTATTCATAGCTTTCAGACAAGTGGCCAAAGGTAAAAAGGTTTCTTTGGCCACCATTGCTAGATAGCTAAGGGGTTGTATCTCCTTAGCATACAAGTCTAAAGAGCTTCAGGTTCTTCAAGGCATTACTGCTCATTCTTTGTGTAGTGCTTCCACCGACGCAGCCCTTCTCCAAGGGCTTGATCGGAGGAAATATGTAGGGTGGCATGCTGGTCTTCAGTACATACCTTTACCCGCCACTACAACCTACATACTTGGGCCTCTGCCAGAGCAGCTTTTGGCAGGAGGGTACTGCAGAGTCCTTCCTTAATTTGTTCTTCATCAAGTTCCACTGGGATGTGGTTTGGATTTTCACTTATCCCACCTGTTTGGGAGAAGGAATTACTGCTTAGGTATTTCCCAAATAAGGACTGCCTGCCTCCCCTGGTGAGAGAGAGGGGAAAATCTGGGTCACTTATCTCTGTGAATTTTCCTTCTCTCCCGGGGAGGCAGGTAGTCCAACCCACCCAAGTAAAAATTTTGCTTTCTTGGTGGCTTTTCTTTTTGCAACCCCTTCCTGGCCCTGTAGGTTACTCTCTTTTGTTTCAGATAACTAGGGGGTGTACAGACAGTCTGTTGCGGGAGGGGATAATTTTGTCTCAGGTTTCCTCCCTCTGTCTTTTCCCCCGTTTTGTCTTACTTCCACCGCCTGGCAGTTAACAGACAAATTGCAGCTTTCTAGGTTTCTTCATTAAAAGTATAAAAGTTGGCTGTTAATCAGTTTGTTTTCTAGTTTCTTAACTTTGGTAGTCACAAATCTGGGGTCTGAGACCCAGGTTAGCTCTTCCCCTGGCCTCAGGTTGTCAGTCAAAAGCCTGATCCTGCCTTTTATTGAAGAGGAGCTAAACTCAACTAAGAGACCGCCTGCCTCCCTGGGAGAGAAGGAAAATTCACAGAGGTAAGTGACCCAAATTTTCCTTTTTGTTAGTTTTTGCAGTGCAATTCATGTTGTATATTTTATTTAATTTATTTAAACTTATACTCTGCCCTATAAGTTTCATGTTGCTAACTGGTTTGTTCTGCCCATGAGGTGTCTTTTACTGTCTGTAGGCTTCTTACTCTCTTAAGAGCAGTTTGGTTCTCATACCATGTTATTTACCTGTAGGACTGGTTGGAGCAAAGGAGCCCTTTGCTGATCTGAGCATTTTATGATGCCGAGGGCACAATTCTCCATCTATTGAAGTCAATGGTGGAGGATTATACCAAGTGTTTGTTTTCAGAAGAAGCTATTTCTTACTTGAACATTACACATCAATTTGAAGCAGTGTTGCTAGGGAAGTTACTGGAAAGTTTTGAAAAAGTAAGTGACTGCAAAGTTAATAGTTATGAAAAGATTACTCTGAGTCTAGAATTCCCATGATACACACCCCTGGTTCCATGATAAGTATGTTTCCTCATATTTTTTTTTGTCCAATTCACAGTAGGCCTGACCTCCAGCATTTCTGCATATTATAGAACTCTGAGTTAGGGATGCGGTTTCATCTGCTTTTGTCAAAATAGCTCTCATGTAGACCTAGTTTTAATAGTGTAAATTCCTTCCTACCAACAAGCTGCTCCTATAAGCTTCATCAGTAACACTACATCCATTGATATAGGCTGCTTTGTCTAATGATCCATAGTGCTCTCAGTGCAAAAACTGTGCGTGAACTCCCTGGGGCTTGTGCAGTGTGTTTCACACACAGTCTTAGTGGTACAGAGTTGTCCACTTGAACTTTAAGCAAGTATTTGAAGCTCATTAACTAGACTGCGAAGTGAGTATGTTTTATTACTTTTGTAGCAAAGTTGCTCATTTCATAGCACCGGGGCGCTACAGTCCCTAAATCATCAGAAGCAAAGACATTGAGTCACTTTGTACGGCTTACGCCATATCTGGTGGGGCACCGAAGTTGTACATATACAGATGTAAAGAGGCTATAAAGTCAGCATAGCGTTATGCCAATTCCTTCCAACTATAGTACTGTAACAGGAGAGTTAGTTACTGTAATTGACTGGGACTAGGCTCGGTCAGGGTAGGACTGCCTTGCCCCACTGAAGGAAAGATTCACTTTAAAAAAAATAAAAAAAATAAAAAAAAAGGTGTCCAGCTAAGAAGTTCTTAAAGAACCTGATGTTTCTACATAGCACGGCTAAATGGAAAATTAAAGTATTAATAAAAACTAATCAGAATCAGAATTAAATCTGCACACTTTATTTTAACAAACATAGCATTGTCAACATCGTTAGCTCACAAGAGCTCATTAACAAATATGTGCGCCACCTGCATAAAGCAATTCCAACTGACTATAAATACAACTGCTTGGAGAAAGGAAAGTAACCCGTATACAAGCAATGACTGCAAAGCTTTAACTATTGTAGATGCTTTCATTTTTATCCTCCAGATTCATGTAGCTGTAGAGAGATTTTCTTCAAAAAATTTTAAAAGCACTATGGCTTAAAATAAAGTCATTGAAGCATGTTTTGTTGGTTTAAGAACAGCAGAATTTAGTCCAGAAGCTATTTTAATATTAAATTCTCCTCTAAAAAAGCAACCATACACCATATTCTTGAAAGCTTAATGCATACGTTTTAAGAATTTTAAAGCACTATAAATGCGGCATGGTTAGTTATGGTTATATTTCAGTTTATTAAAGTTCAGTCCCCAAATGATTATTTATACATGATCTCAAACATTTGTTTAAACCAGCTGCCTTAGAGTTGCAGAACTACTAAAGTGAAGATAGTTGCCTACCTCTTTAGTATTAGGATATAACCAAGTTATCTGGTTACCAAATAAACACACGCCCTGCAAAGTATTTCCAACATGAGGTGGCATGAAGTTAGACACCAACAGGGGCTAAGAATATTTTTCAGCTTACTAATTACTCCTGATTCAGATCCTTAACAGTGATTCCTTTGAAACATGTACATCGATAGTGGGCCAAAATTTGCATGTAAATAAAGGATTTACCTTATTTCTCTATGGAGAATCTAGGCAAAAATACTGTACAGAAATGTAATTTAATGTTAGTATTGGATTTGTATTAATAGATGCCCCCCTCCCCCCTATTAGCTAATCCCTAGCATCTTAAATCTGGGATGTCTTTTAGTAACTGCACGTTGCATTGGATCTTAGTATGGATACATTTGGAGTAAAACTTAAAAGTAGTGGAGCTAAGGAATAAGGTCAATAATAAACATTTGTACCCGATTTCATGATTACAAAAATGGTTTTTAAAAATTTAAATATTTAGGCTGCAGTCCTCAAGTCACTTAGTCCAGAGTATTTTCCTTGGCTTCAGTGGAACTACTCTGAACTAAGGCCATTTAAAAACAAACATGGCTGTGTGCGCGTGTGTCCACTGATTGGAACACCCATGGGAGCCCCACTCAGGTGGAGTGTGTGGGGAAAGGATTCTAACGGACAATTCCCTGGGTGGGTACTGCAGCAGACCACAGAGCATGGGGGACGGGGAAGCATGGGGGAGGGGGAAGCGTACAGGGCTGGTCTTTTAAATCAACATGTCCTGGTCAAGCACTGGAGAACCCAGGCTTCTCAGCAGTCCCAGCCAGTTCCTGTGCTTTGCAAAGGCTGTTTCCCTGCCCACGGTACCTCTGAACTGTGGACCACTCAGTTGACATAGCTAGCTGCCGCCGTTCATATGGGCCGGGGATACGTGGGCATCGGGGGTTTTTGCGGTCCTTCACAGTGCACGCTAGCTTTTTTGCCAGTGTTCTGAGAGTCGTCAAGAATGGGTGCTGCATGGGTCACAGGAGCATGCACCCACCCACACCATCTTTATACGGGCATTCAGGTGGGGGGGGTTAATGGGTGGTTGCATTTTGTTGTAAAATGGCCTCAGCAGTTTGAGGATTGCGGCTTAAATGTTTTAGTGTGCTTGATTTTAGCATTTTCTCCAGTATTTGTTGTTGTTTTTTAAAATGTATTTTTATTATTTTTCATAACTTTCGGTAACTCACATAACAAACCGACAATAATCGATATGGACCGAGGCAAAATGCCCTTACAGCGATGGTCCAACCCTACAAAAGTAAGTTACCCCTATTATTATTTAACTAAATTTTTGTTAAACATAACAATACATTTTCCTTGTCTAGGTTCAACTGTTTTTGCAATAATTCCCATATGTTACTCCATACAGCATAAAAGGATTCAAGTTCTTGATGGATTTCAGCGTGGATACGTTCCAAGGTAAGTGTATACCAGATCCTGTGGATCCATTTCTTAAACGAAGGTCTTTTCTTTGATTTCCAGTTGCAAATAACAGTATATATCGCTGCAATTCTTAGTTGTTGGCATGCTTGTCGCCGCTCCTTAATAACCTGTATCTCTGGAAAGATGCCCAACAAAGCAAAGGTAGGCTGGAATGGTATCTCCTGTTGAGCTAAATCATTCATGTGAGGCCAGATCTCCTTCCAGAACTCATTTATATATGGGCAAGACCACCAGCAGTGCATCCAAGTCCCTGGGGCTGCGCACCCCTGCCAGCAATTACCAGGATAGGCTGTATTTATTTTATGCAATTTATGTGGGGTATAATACATGCGGTATATAGTTTTTATTTGCGGTTCTCTAAGAGATAGCGATCTAGAGCCTTTATGCATGTTGTCCCATATTTGTAACATCTCTTTTTTTTCTATTTTTATTTGTAGGTCTTCTTCCCACTGAGAGATGTACCCTGCATCTGGTAAGTTGTATAGATTACGTAGGACTTTATATAACCGAGATATTATGTGTGTTTGGGATGAATCTCCATATATTACTTTTTCCAGATCCGTGCTCTCTCTAATATAGTGGGGTTTGTTCTTCTTATTATTAAACTTACTTTTTATTTTTGTGTAAGTAAAGGGGTCTGGCTCCCTACTCAGTTTATCTTTAATGGTATCAATGGTTAGTATTTCCTCCCCTACAAAAAGATTCTCCAGTATTTGTAAGGATAATATATGAACTAGATACTAGATGGGCATGTTCATCACTAAGGGTATAGCTGGTGCCATTCTCTGTAGAGAAGACAAGTATGTTTCTTTAACTTCATCTTAATTGATGCATAAGACATAGGGTGTTAATAGGCATGGCGCTGGCCCAGTTTGGCTCATTACAGTCCACTTGGGCCACCCATGTGTCTGTTTTCAGGCTGCCACATGTGGGCCTGCATGGGAGGTTGCCATGGTTATCCATCATGGCGAGGGGTGGAGCCTGGAACATGCAGCCAGTGGCTATAAACACCCATAGTGGTTCCAACTGAGATTATAAAAATGAAGTATTTCATTGATAGAAATGAACGGCTGAATTCAGGACTAATGGTCATATAATATGTTCTCTTGCTGCCTTTTATGCATCTCTGAATCCCTTGCTCAGTGTGAAAGGGCTGGTTGTAGCTATCGGACTGAACCTTTAATGATGAAAACAGCAGAAAGTAAAGCAGTGATGGTCATTTGAATATCTGCTTCTTTGAACAGCACTGCTCTCCCATGGATTTGTTCATTCCTGAAAGAAGCAAACAATGTTTAAGTGGAAATAACTTTCTTGTTGCAAAATAAAAGCAAGCACATATTTCACACACATTTTGTTGTTACATGTTGAAAAAAGTGACTGTTTAATAAGGGAGAGAAATAGCCGGAGACTGAGGCTAACAAAAGTCAATCATATGACGGCAGATGTGAGCAAGTCCTGTTTTTATGTGTAAGCTATAGTAATGTGTCTACATGAATGAAATTTGTTACAAAACTTGTTTATAAGTTGCTGTTTTATGCATGGAGTGTTGCTTTGATTGATTGTTTTTAAAAACTCCTTCCCTCTTTAAATGTTTTGCCTATGTACTACTCCCTGCTGCTCCTATACCTGTCTCTACTCCAATTTGTACTTTCTGTTCCAGGCAACTGGAAAGGGCACTATTTCCAGCAAGAATCCTTGTAATTCAGAGAAAGGAGCTGGTCTGTCTGTGTAAACTGCCATGCCACATTACAGGGTTGCATATATTAATAGTAGCATAGAAGAATTTAGGATTTTTAAAGAAGCTATTCAGGGAAAACCGTGTCTACTTTTAATCTAAAAAGATGGGTGCAATCTTCATTCATCCAGGTATGCAAGGGGATCATGCATGTATAAACTGCATACAAAAGTGCCACAAACTTAAGTAGGTGCAAAATCTTTATTCACAGCAAGAAACATCTTTGCACAGCATAGCCAGTCAGTAGGGTGCTGTCGGTTATGGAACAAACCTCCAGATGTGGGGCAAATTTACAAGAGGTCGGGCCACATTAAACTGCTGAGCATTCAAAGAATCTGGGTGGGGCTCTGGGGAGTAGCTTGATGGGCAATGGCATCTCATGAAAAAAAATGTGGCACCCAATTAAGTCTTGTACAGGTACGTTCCCTTACGCACTGGACAAACAAGGATTGTGGCCTAGTAGTTGAATGTACGTTCACTTTCCACAATAAACTCTTACCTCTGCTTCCTTTGAAATAGCTTTTGGAAACAAAGTTTTACTGCTAACTGCAAGCATTTTACTACAGCATTGCAAGATTTGAAGCAACACAGAACAGATTAATTGTTTTCACATCTAGCTGTAGCTCACTAACAAGCATGAAACATTTTTACTGTTTTACAGTAGAGATGGACATGTATTTTGTGAAAAGGAAGTATCATTTTTTCAGTTACCTGTCTTGTTTTTGATAGTCTCTATAAATCAGACCTAAAATATTTAGTAATTCAAGATAACCAGATCGGTACATTTTTCACTAGGTGATTTCTATTGTGTTAATAAATGTGACACTGCCCGCTATGATCCGCCTGGGCCAGAACCTTACCCACGTATTCATTAGCAGGCTGCCAGATGTGGCACTGCTATAGTCCCCGACCAGGTAGGTAGCTGCCCAGGAATCATCTGGGCCCAAGACCTGCCCAGGTGAAATGCATATGTTCACGCTGCCATCCTGGCCCCGTCATGGTGACTGCCCTGGCCGCCCGTCGTGGTGGTGGGGGGCGCGGAGCTCCAGCCTCAGCGTGGGGGTGGGACCAACCAGCCTCACAACTCTTCCAGTCCCCCTCCACAGCCCGGCTGATCGGCAGGAATGTTTATTCAGTTCCCCAACCTGACCCTGTCAGGGGTGCCCCTCTCCCCGGGATGTGTAGCTGGCACACTGGCTACACGTATATTAACACCCCTAGTTAACGTACTTGTTTCCATGTTTCTCCAGTTTTCTCAATTATAACCGTCTGTGTTTCTTTGCCGGGGGGAGTAAACTTGTAGTCATCGGACAAGAGGCCAAGGATGGGATACTGATTGTTGTATCTGTATAAACAATCATTTTTTCAAAGTTACAACTGGAATGCTGTGTATTTTCTAATAAACTAACCCCTATGTCCTAAATCGCCTCAGAGGGCATGCATGTTTTCATATGCAAGACGTAACTTTCTCTTTATTCAGCCAACAAAGCCTTTAAAAATCTTGATTTAACTAGTCACCAACCAAAATTCTCTTGATTCTCCGCAAAATGCATCCCCCTAAGAAGTGAATCATGGTTGCAGCAGCATTTAAAAAAAGATTTCAGCTGCATAAGTCATGATAATTGCACCCTACAAAATTCCTAACACCCAATAATGAATAATACAGTTGTAACGCAAGTGATCTTCAAAGCTATGTTGATATTTTCAGGAGAGAGGTTTTCATGAAAACCATCTATAAGTGCAAGTACATCCTTTTAAAGTTTCATCTTTAAAAGGTGCATATAATTACATTACCTTTTAGTGATGATAGTCCTTGTTACACCTGGGGATTGGTTGCATAATATTTTCTCTTGTCTCAACCTGAAGAGTTCCTGAGGGAGATAAAAATGATGATTCAGCTGAAATGATTTATCTTAACACAGTTAAAACATGAGTAAAATGTAATGTTCAAACTCTGTTCAGAAAACATTATGGGCTGAATTTACCACTGCTTTGAGTACAAGACATAGGACAGCCTATTCAGGGAAGAAATTACAACAGGGTCAACAAAACCTAATCCTGTTTTTAAAAAACACAAAGGACTACTTGAACATGTTGAGAACTCCCATCTTACAAAGCTATGGCTAGAAATGTTGTTCGTCTCCCCCAATCTTCCTTATCCATTTGGGATTTCTTATGGTCCTCAGCAAGCTAATGATAATCCATCTGTCTTTGAGAAGACTGTAGGAGTCCCCGTGATAGGATTTCTGGCTGATACAATTAGTAGGATACCACTCCATTTCCATCAGACCTTCTATACACAGAATGCCTGACCAGGCTTGGTGCCACCAGCCCAAGTTTTACAGCCAAGAGCCTGAGAGAGAAGCAACTCAGTAAGACTTTGTGCTTATTCACACTAGATGGTTAGCTCAGTAGAAAGCACTTCCTCTGTCCCTTACTGTTGATTTTAGGAAAGATTTATGGTGTGGAATACACTGGCTGAAGGTGAATGCAGGTGGAGTGGGAAAATAAAGCCAGAAGCATAAGGGCTGACAATCAGGCTAAATCCTTCACCCACATTTCCCTTCTCCTGTGAAGGGATTAATCAGCATCAGTAGTCAGCCTTAACTGCCATGGAGAAGAATAGGAAGGATGAATCCCCACTGTCTGCCTGATGGGGACAATGTATTGCTGATAAGAAAAACAAAAGCTCACCTAATAGTGGGACACCAAAATTTACCACAGCTATTGCCGTAACCAACAGTAGAAAGCGGGAGGGAATGTGGGACAGTTAAATGCATGAATACAAATGCCCATGCCGAAGAATACGTTGGGGAGAAGAGTCTTGTCTGATCTCTTTGAAATGTGCCCTAGCATTCTCACTCAGGACTCTCAATGCACTACGTACTGAATCATACTGGTTCCCTAGTAATTTTTACACACACCTCGCACAACAACACGGCTTACCTCCTCTTGCCGTTTAATGTGAGTCTCCTTCTCGTCCATCATCGAAGTCAGTTCAAGCAGCCTGAGTTGGAGGTCACTGTCACCCTCGTTTCTTCTTGAAAGATCTTGCTGGAACTGGTTTAACTGAGACTAAAAAACAGCAACAGGCATGCTTAGGAATGTCAAGAGATAGTTCTGCAGTCTGAGTGCTTTAAAAGTGACCCATAATGAAATATATAAAAAACTCCAAACAAACACTATGATGATGCATAGTTAGCTTTGCACCTCTTCAAGTCTTGAGAAATTTCTATTTGGTACTTTTATTACAAATTAAAACTTGTGAGAATTATACAAACCTAACTTATTTACATTAAAAGACTTTCTGGGTAATGTTTTTTTCTGGTTATAAATTGGAAATAAAAAGAGTCATTGAACAAGGCACGGGGGGTTTAAAGTCTACACCCATCTTGCGCAGCCTTGCCGGCAGCACCTAAGGACAGCAGGCTGTTGGGTGGCTGCAATCTGCCAGACATAGGTTGTTGGGTTGGGGAGATGGTTTTATATTGTACTGTTTGCAGCTGGAGTTTACCATCTAGTTTTATGAATGGAAAGCAGATTGTGGAGGAATAAGATGTGGAGATAGTGATGCCCCCCCTGCAAGTGGAGGTGGAAGGGGAGACAGTTCAAAGGATGTATTTTATAGGGATCTATGGGGGTTTACTATGTATATTGTAATTTGATACGTATTTTTCCTTTTTTAATATTTTGTAAGCTGCTCAAATCCTTTAGGGAAAGGTTGGCATAAAAAGCTAATAATAATAAACAAACAAAAAGGGATAAATCATACAATGCAAAGAAAGAAAGACTCCTGTTTGAAACCCACAAAATTCTAAAATGCATACGTATAGGAGTTAATGCATCTTTGTTTTGAAAATAGAGACTGTCATTTATGCGTTTCTCTGTTTTGCAGGGAAGCTTGGGTGGTGGTTTTCCGTGAACACAGATACTGTAAGAAAACCAACGTACTCTGAGATTGCAGATCTCTCTATCTTTGTCTTCTCTCAGCTGATTGATCATCTCCACATAACGGCTAGACAGTTCATCTGCAGTAGTCTGAAGCAATGGGTTGGAAGAGGCCTGTGCGGATATAATTTATTTAGTACTTTTTAAACATTATAGCACTCTTAGCTGGGACACAATTTAGCATAGTCACATAAGGAACAGGTGACTGTGCATCACTGAGAAAAATGTTTGCTTAGACTAAAAGCTGTCTCTTTCTTCCTCTGAATTATAAATCTCCTTCAACGGGATGTGTGTGCAGTTAAACAAATAAATGTGTTACCTGCAGTCTCAGATTCTGGATTTCTTGTTCCAAGGCACGTTTGCTGTACTCCAGATCTTTTAACCGGAATTCTTTCTCCCCCTCGGAGTGCCGGAAAGAGAGGAGCTGCTGTTCAAATGTGCGACATTTTGCCATGCTGTCTCGGAGTGCTTGCTGTGAAAAGCAGATTTGGATGACAGTGATATTCTAAAGGCCTATTGTGTTACACAGAATTTGCACACCTACTAATGCTTTGTTTGTAGTAGACTCAAAACAACTCTAGAATACAAAGCTTTTAAGGGCTGTAAGTGCCCAATTCCTGCTAAAGAAAATGGGAGTTTAAAGGGACTCATTGCTTTTAGTCAGGGACCCATGTATTTTGCACTGCTAAAAATCAGACATTTTCAAAGTTGGCGGCATTTGGCATAATTCTCACAGAGGAACTTCTGGCAGCACAGAAGCCTGAGTGGGGAGCACTGTGAGCTAGTCACTGCCCGCATGTGCCGCAAGGGCCTTTCCCAGAGCCCCCGGCTGGAAGGAGTGTGTGCTATTTTGTGGTTACATGCCCAAAATTGATGGAATGCTATGCTGGTAAACTCATTTGAATTTTAAAATGAGCACCATCTGCACCTGGGCTCCCAGCTCTCCAACAAAAAGGAGCCCCTGGCCTTGGCTGGGGAGGAGCTGCCAGAGGGACTGCTGGATGTTGCTGTTACCATCTGCACCTGGGCTCCCAGCTCTCCCACCAAAGGAGGCCCTGGCAGCAGGCAGGCAGCTGTCTGTGGGTGGTTGCTGAAGGCCGGTTTCAAAGGCAGCCGTCATTAGGTGGCTATAAGGGCTTATATACGTCTTTCTCTTTGTTTGTATATTAGCAGCTTTCTGCTTGAAGTTGTTTTGTCATATTTAACATTTTATATTGTTTTTAACTCCCTTCGGAGTGGGGGGTTATGGATAGGGGCAGTCAGGGATTGAAGTGAGTGCCCTGCCCGCCCCCGGAGAGCATTTATTTATTTATTTTATTTATATTAAAACTTATAAGCCGCACCCTCCTGCCTCAGGCATCTCGGGGCGGCTAACAACATTTTAAAATCATGGGGGAATTGAGTGGGAGGGGGTGCAGTGGCCCCCCTGTGAGATGGGGGTATGGGCATGGGGGCAAACGGTGGGAGTGATGGGGCATACAGGAGGGAGGGGAAGGGGAACACGACTTCATAGTTTCAGAATGTTCTGTTCTTAAACCAGTGCATTACATTTATAGTAAACAGACTTTTCACATAGGCAGTTACTGTAACTGTATACTGAGCATTACCGAGGGAGGAAACAAGCTTACTAGCTAGGTGTACTTGTTGCTTACTGCTGGAGTAACTACTCAATGATACAGTGAGTGCCACATCCTACCTATTCACATGTATCATTATCCTTCAATCAGACATCATCCTCTCCCAATTTTTTAAAAAAAGAAAATAATAATCAATTTAAAAAAAAGATAAGACACCCAATTTATAGCTACCTTACCGTCAGATTGGTGTAAAAAGGTTTCTGTATGAATGAGAAATGGTCCCTTTATTTTTCTAATGAGAGCCCTGAATGCTAGCTTCCTGGATATCTTCAGCAAAGGTGTTCAGAATAATTGGTCTCACTTCACACATGTTCCAGAAAACACTGATGTGGACTTATTTTCACTCACTGAAAGTTGTTATATTTAGGGTGGATATGTGAAAATCATTTGCAGATCTCATTAATATTATCCTAGTTAATTCTTGGGTAGAAGTATTTTATTAGAATGAATCTATGACCTTACCTGCTGTTGACGATTATTTTCTCTCACTGAAGCCAAGAGTATTTCAAACTCCTTCACTTGAGATGCCTTAAAAGCCAGATCTTTCTCAAGTAACATCTTATCAGTTTCCAATTTCTGTGAGGTCAAAGTATTTATCAGTATTTACTATGATTCATTAGTAGACACAGAAAGAGACAATGGAGTCGATCCTAAAGTCATGCAGGTTACGGTGTACAGCATGTGCACAGGGTTTAGGATCGGGTCCACTGTTCTTAGAATAGACAAATGAAAATTAATTGAATTATTTGAATTGAATGATCTTACTTTCTCAGTTCATCAACGAATCAGTCAATTCACACATGAAACAAAATCCCAAAATGTATGCATAATAATGCACACGTTTATTATTTTTCTGTCATATTTCTCCATGTGTGTGTCCCAGGTACTATTATTCTAGTACTTCAGTTCTTTCTCACACACACACATGCCTAACTACTTTTTAATACGCCAGGTCTGATAATAATAAAGGCTAATTTCAAATTGGCTTTCTTAACTTTCAAGAAAGTTAAAGGGAAGGTCAGCTTCTTTTTAGGCTATTACTTGCACTACTAATTAAGTAATTATAAAAGAAAAACACACCATGAAAGTGAGGCTCACTCACGATAAGATTCTGAACTTGTCCAGTGGAAATGGGAAATACAGGACTGGAACAGATGTCTCAGTTTCTGGCAAACCACGTACATCATCAATCAGATGAGGCAATGGAAACTAAATAATGCAGTGACCTACCCCCAAGTCATTTTGAAGATGGCAAAGCTCCTCACGCAGGCTGCTGAAAGTGGAAAGTACAAGCCTCAGTGATTTATCCGACGTCACTCTCATCTAGGAAAAAGAAGACTGCTTATTTCACTTACTTTGCATGACAGAATATTGAACAACAGCCAAAAATAATCAAGCAAAGTCACGGTAAAACTGACTGCCTTCTGATTTAACTGTGGGGTATGCCTGGAATGTTTAGTAAGCTTTGTTCAATAGTTGTAAATGGGCAACAGAATGTATTTATCCTGCCACTTCTTACTCAGACTTGAGTCATTGACTGTCATCAGATGCAACACTTGTCACTGGATCAGCTGGCAAACACGCAGCAGGTTCCTACATTTGTACACAACTTGCTAGGTGTCTGCCACTGGATTGCTCCTTGTTCATGCCTGCAAATGTTGTGGGCATTGTGGGCAAGCAGCAGATAGCAGTTGTCACATTTGGGGTCAGCCCAGGGTCTGGCGGGAGCACCACACCACTGCCCTTTACCCCGCCAGAGTGGAGCACTGGAGCAGAGCAAAGAACTAAAGGCCTGCAAGAGCCCCAACGTGCCCCTGCAGGCACTGGAAGGGTGAAGAAAGGCTCTCCCCTAAAAAGTGGGTGCAGCGTCCGATCACTATACCATGCGACAGTCATTAGAGCGCCTGGCGCCATACAATGCCAGTCACAGCATGGATTTTCCTGTGGTTGTTATGTAATGCCACCCACTGACCACAATCCCAAACCCTGTTCGCGCGATGTCTCCACTATGGATTTGTGTGCAGTTTGCATAGATGTGCACTCACACAGATTGTGCAGGCCATGGGATTAGCCCCATTGTCTATGACAATGAGACTTCATTCACTAAGCAGAGAGCCCACTGCAAATTACCTAAGTTTATGTGAGATATTAGCCCATAAGAAAGTATTAAATTAACATCAACATGGATATCCATGAAACCAACACCTTTGTAGGAATTAAAACGGATGACATGTTTATATGGAAAAGAACACCCACAGTTTTATTAGATAAAAGAGAAACGTACACTTCATTGTGTAAACCAACCACCAAATATCATTTTAAGTGTATTTGTAAGCAGTTTTTTAATTCACTCACCTGCAGGAGATAACGGATTTGCTGCTTTGTCAATTCAGATAGTCCATTGGGAATCAAACTCTCAATATCTTCAGTCTAACAACAAATAACAACAAAATTAGTTATCTCCAAAAAGAAATTTGCTTTGAAAATAGTAATGTGAGAAACTGAGTGTACACAGTGCAAGCTGCTCACAAAAAGTATCTTTTGTACTTCATAGTCAAGCTGAGAATGAGCAACATTAGTTAACCTCCTATGCTGGATAAATTATTTTATTATTATTATTAGCAAGCATTTATATAGCACAAGCAATGTACTTGGTGCTTTACAAAGTAATTGAATAGACACGGTCCCTGCCCTAGGACTTACAATCTAAGACTTAACTGCAGCTACTCTTGATTGTAATGTTCTCTGGTTGGATCTCATTACTAAGCAGAGAAAAGCTGGTTTGTTAAGTAAATAGAGAACTAGAATGATCTCGGTGCTACGGAACACTGTTGGCAATTGTGCCAATGGCCTTTGTTCAATAGGTAGTACTGATTTAACATTTCTAACCCAGATTAATTGGCATTAAAAAAACCCAAGAGAATGTCCCAACAGAATACCTGGGCAGCCCCCGGCCCACATTTCATGTGCTTGCAGCCGCCTCCACTGAGTGGCACCAGCAACACCCATCACCACCCGAAGCAGCCTGTCAGCTGGGCCAGCCAGCTGCACCAGCCATTTCCCTGTCAATCTGGAGTCGCCCGTCAGCTGGACTGGCTGCTCCAGCAATCTTCTTGTCCCCACCCCACCACCCCTGGAAATGCCTGTCAGCTGGGTCCGGGAGGACAGGGAGATCACTGGTGCAGCCAGCCAGCCCAGCTGACAGGTGTCTTCAGGGGGACAGGGAGATCATTCTCTCTCCTCTTCCTGGGCTGCTTGTCAGCTGCCCAGGCATGCAAGGTGGGACTCTATGGCGACGGCAGACCTGGAGGTGGGTGAGGCTGCAGGTGAAGCTGACAGATTGGCTGCGGACACATGGGCACCCATTAGCCTGCACGGTGGGCCTACGATCTCCTCAAAAAGGCTGTGAGTACTCAGTGGGTGCAGGCTAACATCTGGCAGCTGCTAATAAACAAGCAGGTGAAAACATAGTAGGTGTGAGCTTATGTCTAATTTGTTTTCACTGTGTGACTAATATACTCTTCTATCTGTAAATGTGAGTTCCCATCTAGTTTTCACTGGAGATAATATTCACTTTCTGTGATAAATGTCGGTGTAATGCTGCTGTGCTTTGTTGAGGAATTGCTACACTTCTAGGAAGAATGAACATACATACGCTAGAAAGAGTAAGTACGTGGACTATGCAAGCTGCTAACTAACAGACTTTTCACATGTGTGCGATGGGGAGGGGCGCCCATGCGAATGCCGCAGTAGGTGTGAGGTGCGTTTGCATACCCGTGGGAATGGGCACGCACCCATGCCCCCACCCACCGTGGCCTGTTTGAAAAAGGGTCTAAGGGTAATAAAAGGAAATTTCCTGACATTAAACAATCAGACCAAATCCTCAACTGTTATACACTGCCATAGTGCCATTGCTCAGGATCTGACCGGTTATCAAGCCTGGCTTTAGAAATAGGTGGTAGCGTAGGGCAGCAAAACAAACCACGAGTGCTTCCTTCCCTACCACTGCACAAGCCTCGGGTGTAGGAAAGCGAGTGCTCCTGATTAATTTTGCTACCATCCTACTTCTGAGAGCTTGGACTTCTTTTGTGGGGAGTGTTACTGCTTCTAAGGGTGAAAACAGACATGACGCTAACCGCCCTCAGTGGTTATTTATGCATGTTGCAGGGCTGCATAGGGCACCAATACAGCCCTGCAACATGCATAAATAACCACCGAGGTGGTTAAAGGGTGGTTAGCGTCATGTCTGTTTTCACCCTAAAGCAGTCAGCTGTTCAGTGGGAAACTAGGAGTGTTCCACTCCAGCCCACAGCACAAGTCCTCAGTGTGAGGAGTGTGCAGGCAGGCATGTGGGGGTGAAGGGTGGTGGTATATTATTCTGCCCAGGCTGCTGAAATGTGCAAAGCCAGCCCTGGAAGCACTAACCAAAGGATGGTAGTAGCTATTTAACACTGGAAAGTTCCAAGTACTTACTTGACTAGTAGATTCAATGTCCTGTCTCCTGTAAAAACACACAAAAATGACACTCAATGGAACATTTCCTGTTGATTTAAAAAACAAACAAAAATAAAAAACAGCTCCTGATCATAGGACTGGATGGCAGGGGGCAGGAGATAACCTTCTGCAACCTTTTAATTTGGGAGATCTGTACTTTTAAACCACAGGGGATGACAGCTGAGAGTCATTAAGAATTACTCTGAGCACTACCAACCTCCTAAATGTCTGCCCAATATGTTACTCTCTCTTAATATAGTTACATTTATTTTTCACATATTGCAAGTTGATTCCTGGAGTAACTTGAATAGAAGGAAATATAGTCCAAAGAGACAAAGTAAAAGATTGGCAAAGGTAGAAGAGGAATGGAAATTTCAGAGAGGTTGTAATCGGTCTCGTTTTTCAAATAACTAATCTGACATTATTCATTATCTAATGATAAAGAGAGTATAAAAACCATGTTAACAGCCACTTAATAATAGAATAGGAGTGGTCAAACTAGCTTGGAGCTGCAAGGGTGCCTCTTAGCCAGAGCTGGTCCTGGGTCCCATGCTGCCTTAATGGTCCTGTTTCTTCATGTGCAAAAGGCACAACTGCTTCTCAGAATCTCCAGAACTGCTCCACCAGTTAATCATAAACAGGGACCTGTGTTGTCTGCATTGCTGTGATTTGCAGTAATTTTTGCAGAAGCAGCCAATCCTCGCAGTGCCATGCTGAAATTGCAGTGTCACTGCAGTGGGAGCTGTCTGCAGGATCTTTAAATCCTGGCTCAGACAGAAACTTGTCACCTAACCCCAAACTAAAACTGCTGCTGCAGCTGCCATCTGTCACGGAGGTGTGATCACAAATCCTGAGGGTGAATAGGCCCCTGGGAGATGAATTGTGGGGGGTAGGGTGTCCTAGGGCCCTATGTTTTGGTGAGGGAGGGCTGGGGCTTTAACATGAGGTGGGAGTTCTGGGGTGCTGAAATTCCAGAGGATTTGAGTGGTGTTTTGATTAACAAAGTTGTGATTCTATGTCAAACCTGTTGAAAAAGCATGCTGGTAAGCAAATGTGCATGTATATACTGTGGCATAATTATGCAAATCAAGTTAATTATGCAAATATTAATGCTCGTGGTGAATTTGCAGAATTTGGCTTCACTGGTTACAGAATTTAAGATTTTTTTAATGCAGTGAACACAGGTTCCTGATCATGAGGTAGGAGAAATCTGTGTATTAACACACAGATCCGTGTCTTGTGTCTCTTGGCCACAGGGAGATTTTTATACATGGCTCATGGACCTGGAAACTTTGGGCACCCGGAAAGAGTGGTTTGTAGTTAATTCCAATGCATTTAGGTGCATACAAACATGCCATTATTATTATTA
>QEPC01009705.1:2899377-2912599 GCA_003113815.1 Sphenodon punctatus
GTTGGGGGAGCAGGGGAGGCGTGGGAGGGTGAGGGAGGGGGTGGAAGAGGAGCGTAGTGCTCGAGCAGGGGTTCAGAGGGAGATTAGGACAGAGGGGTGGGGTGAGGTTGTGAAGGACTTTGTAGGTAAAGATGAGGAGCTTGTGCAGAATATGCTCAGGAAGGGGGAGCCAGTGGAGGGAGGAGAGGAGGGGCTGCACATGGTCAAAGTGACGGGCTAGGTGGATGATCCTGGCAGCAGAGTTTTGAACAGAGATGAGGGAAGAAAGGTGAAAGCGGGGAAGGGCCAACAAGGAGGAGGTTACAAGTCGAGGTGTGAGATGACTAGGCATGGATGAGAGTTTTGGCAGAGGAGACAGACAGAAAAGGGTGGATCTTAGCAATGTTGTGGAGGGAGAAGCGGCAGGATTTGGTCACGGAGTCAATGTAGGGTTTGAAGGTAAGGTGTGAGTCAAAGTTGAAGCCCAATCTATGGGCTTGGGGGACAGGGAGGATGGAGACCCCGTCAATGGCAATTGACAGGGAAGAGGGAGAGGAAGGTTTGGGACGGAAGATCAGGAGTTCAGTTTTCGCCATGTTCAGTTTGAGTTGGCGTTGAGGCATCCAGGTGGAGATATCAGAGAGACAGTTAGTGAGACGAGCTGGAACAGAGGGGGAGAGGGAAGGAGTGGAGAGAGAGAGAGTTGAGTATCGTCAGCGTATAGGTGGTATTGGAAACCATGGAAGGCGATGAGTTTGCCTAGAGATTAGGGTGTAGATAGAGAAGAGGAGAGAAGAGGAGAGGGCCAAGGACAGAGCCTTGGGGAACCCCGACCGAGAGGGGTAAGAAGGAGGAGAAATTAGGAAGAGATACATTGAAGGAGTGGTCAGAAAGGTAGGAGGACAACCAGGTCAAGGAGAGTGTCCCGGAATCCCAGGGAGTGAAGCAATTCAAGCAGGAGTGGGTGGTCAACAGTGTTGAAGGCAGCAGAGAGATCAAGGAGGACAAGAATAGTAGTTTCTTTCTCAACACCTTGGGGCAAGTACAGCATATGACCGTGTCTTGCACAACAGGTTGCAGCATAGCTAGGTCACTGCAGCATGTGCTCTGTGTTGTCCCTATGGGCTAGCAAGGGAAATATATAATAGTTCCCTGAACAATTTGAAGCAAAGTTGCTGAATTCAAGAAACTAGCATGGCTTTTGGCATCTCAGGCCTTGAGGCACTTTAAGAGTTAAATTACTAAGTTATAAATGGTAATATATAACTAGCTCATTACAACTAATCTATAAGATAAAGTAATACCGGCCAGGAGCTTTGGGTGTCTACAGAATGTAGCTAACACAAATAGCACTGCTTCCTCAAACTATGGAGCAGATTCCTGAGATTCCCAAAACATCAGAGTAAAGAGATAAGACTACAATACCTTACTCCTAGCTTGTCAACATGCTGCAGTAAGCAGGTGTACAAATCATTGCTCTTGCGGTTCAGTTCTGCAAGAAGTTCTCCAAAATATCGGGAGTCCAGCTGGTCATTACATTCTTGAGCACACCACTCCTGAAGGGAGATATTTACATCATTGTTAATATTTTTTAATTTTATTTTATTTTATTTAAAAATTTATGTCCCACCCCTCCTGCACATAGGCAGCCCAGGGTGGCTAACAACAATAAATATAAAATACAATAAAAACACAACAGAACAGTTAAAATATATCTCCCTCAATAAACAACAGTAATAACCAAAACACATAAAAAAAACTCCTACATCATCTTCCTCCACTTTCCCTATCCCCCATGCCAAACGTCTGATGGAACAGCCAGGTCTTACGGTTCTTATGAAAAGTTGGGAGGTTCGGGGCCAGATGGGCCCTCACCGGGAGGGAATTCCAGAGGCACGGCGCTGCCACCAAGAATGCCCTGTCCTGCGTGGCCCCCCTGAAAACCCGAGGGACCTCCAACAAGGCGCCCCTGGATGACCGCAGGGGCTGGTCCAGAACCCAGGGAGTGAGGCGGTCTTGCAAGTAGGCTTTGCTTATAATAGTAATCACAGTTTCAAAATGTTTGTTTCTAGTACAAGAATTTCTTTATTCTTACTAATTAACTGGTATGATGTTTTTTCATATTTAAATTAAGACTTTGTCTTTCTGTTGTCTTTAGATTTTTCTGCCAAATATTTTTAAAAGCTAATTCTTTTATGACACTCCACTTGCAATTGAAATTGATGATCCTTTATATGTCATGTTTGTCGTCCTTGTATGATTTATCATTCTTTTTTTCTACACATCTTAGTCACCCAAGTATTTATCGCCTTTTGTTAACGCGTTCATACTGTAAATTCCACGACAAAGATTTCGTAGGATTTAGATGTCAATATATAATTAGAGCCGGCCTTACCTCGGGGCGGCCTCCCTGGGTCCCGCTCCTGGAGGGGCCCAGTGGTCGGGACCTCCAGCTCCTGGCCACTATCTGTCTCGGCCAGGGAGGAAGGGAGAAGCAGAGGCCCCACCTCTCCTTCACTCCCTGGCCCCCTCCGTTGCCTGTCAATCTTGGCCAGGGAATGAGGGAGAGGCGGGGCCTCTGCCTCTCTCTCACTCCCTGGCCGAGTCTGAGACAGGCAGTGAAGGGGGCCAGGGAGTGAGGGAGAGGCTCCCTCAATCCCTGGCAACTTCCGGTGGCGCGGCGGCAGATTCAATCTGCTGCTGCAGTGCCTGGCACGACCCAGGAGCCAGTGAGCAGGCCTGGTGCAGGGTCCAGGCCAGCGGCAGTGGTAAGTACCGTGAAAAATAGCTGGGCTTGAGGATAGGCAGAGGAGAGTGCCCCCTCCGCCCATCCCCGAGCCCAGGTCTGGGTAGCGCCCCTAGACCAAGCCAGGGAGCACCCCCTGAACCAGGGAGCACCCCATGGCCTGTCGGACAACATGGTCCCACATTTCTCCCCCCCTCTGGGCCCTGCAATCTTTAAGGCTGGCCCTGTATAACTATGTCATTACAACTAATCTATAAAATAAAGCTAAATTAATATAAAATATCCTATTTAACCTAGCAGCAGTGAAGAATATTCTGAAGTGAGGGGGGCGTGTTATCCTTCATTTCCTCAATTCTGTCTTGAATTTCAGAATAAGAAACTGTTTCCCATCTCCAAATGTTATAAAATACCTTGCTGCACAACAGGCTTGGATCTAAATTATAAGCCCTGAAGGTCATTTTCTTTTTAAGTATTCAACTTGCTTGGGTAATTAAATTCTCTCTTCTCTCGGCCCAGTTTTCTGGTAACTAAGTCTAAAAAAACCACTCAAAGAAGATCTGAGAACTTCTAATATCTGTGAATCAATAAGCTGATTAAGTGTTGCTGTATCAATATGCTGTATAGTGTTGCTGCAGGGTTCTCTGAGATCTCCCAATGAAAGCATTTGCAGCTAAGTTGCACTGTTTCTGAAGGCAAACAGCAGCAAAGAGTGAATCACATTTATAAATTCCTGCCCAAAACAAGAGGCTTGGCAAACACGACTGCTTCAACTTGCTTTTTCCCACGACACAAATCTGCTTTCTTTAAGCCTGAGGCACTGAAGTCAGAGTGTACTGAATGTCATAATTAGAATCTAGCCTCCCCATACCTCTTGTGTACTCCACCTTAGCGACAATTTGTAAAATGAAATACCAGCGCTTTTCACAGTGTAGCTCATGTGAAATTGTCTGTTTTCTGCTGGAGGCTAAACATAGGATTCATTACTGATGCCATCAACACAGATACTGTGAGCAAGGGCACTGGAGTGCTGTGCCATAAAACATGAATTTTAGTCAACTTAAGTAAAGTCTGGGTTTATTCTATATTTAATGACATACTGTATTCCCCACCCCCTCAAAAGTTTTAAATACATTTTATGACTGAAAATAAACTACTAACATGTTTTTAAAAGAAGGCTGAGCAGACACAAATGTGGTGTAACCCGACTGTTTTAGTATTTGGGGCTCTATTCTGAATGGCCAGCCCAATCTGCACAACCCCCCAAAAGAGAACCCCTACGATTTTTAAGGAATAGGTGCTGCCACTAGGAAAATGGATTGCAATCTTCTACATGTGGTATGGAATATAAAGCTTGGAGACTTCACTTATTTTGTTAAGTGCATTCTGGCAAAATTGTGTCCCTCAAGTCTGTGCATAAAGGCTCTCCCATCTGTTGATCGCCCTTTCTCCATGCTGAAAGGGAGTTGTGACGTCTCTACAGTAATAGGATACTCGGAGAGGGCTCTCCACTTAGTCTAGGGCTGCAATGAGGAAAGCAATGGAACTTTGGGAGGACTGGTCAAAACTGGTTTTGTGTTTGCACTGGGACAATGCTAGTCACTTAACCTATGTGATGATTATTGTTATTGGTTTGTTTTCTTTACATATCTGGCCCAGTGTTTTGATAGCACAGGAGACCTGTTAAGGGCAGCTCATAACTAATAGGAATTGTAAATGGGAAGCAAATCTGGCTATAAATGAATGAATAATAATCATCATCATCATCTTTATTTTTTATATAGCACCCCCCTGCCATGGCACTTGGAGTGCTTTACATATAACTAACACAACTTTTAATCCTCACAACAACCCTGTGAGGTAGGTTAGCCTGAGATAATGTGACTGGCCCAAGGTCACCCAGTGAGTTTCTGGCGAAGGTAACACTAGAACCAGGGTCCCCTCCTACCTCCCAGTACTGAAATGTAACACTCATCAATACTTTTCTTGATGACTGTTGGTATTTGTTTTTTAATGTAAAAAAGTTGCAGCATGTTTCTCTTAACTAAATAAAAGTATCAGAGCAATCATGGCACGGATTAGTCAGTCCCTTAACATACGTAGCCATCTATTGCTAAAGGAATTGATGTGGAAACGTCACCACTTTAGAAAGTTGTGCCAAAGTGGAAATAAATTTCTTATCTGATTTCCCCCTTTCTGTTTTATAATAGCTATAGATAGGACTGTTCATCAGTATTCAATGTTATACAAATGTTAACATTTAATTTGAGGTAGCCGGACATATTCTGCTTGCAACCCACCCGATTCAGGCGTCAACCTCAAATGATGTACCAGGATGGTTTCAGCATTTCAGACTTGGATCCCTCCTGTCGGCTCCCAGTGCTAGAGCATTTCAGCAACTGGTCTCAGGAGAAGAGCGCTCCCTTTAGAGACAGCTTTCCCCGCTGCACTGTAGGAGCTGTCCTAGGCCGCCCTCCTTCCTGGAAACACTCCCTGGGGCATTGGTCCCACTCCTCTCCAAGAGAATAGTCCCCCCGCCCCACACTGATCTACTGGACACTAGCTTGTGATCTACCAGTAAAATATCCTGATTTCATTATTTTTGGTAGATATATTTTTATAATATTATACAACTAAATTTATGAAAAATATACACATTTTAGCACTTTCTGGAAATAACAAAATTTTCAACAAAATACACCTGTCTTTTTTTAAAAAAGCAAATCAGCTACGATACATTATTTATATTGATTTTTTATACACCTAGGGACAGGCATTCTAATCTGTTCAGCATGTTGTGCATAAAAAGGAATCTTGCTAAAATAGCTTTCAGAGGTTAAAACTTTACAAAAGACTCACAATAATCTCTGGACATTGTAAATTAATCCTTGGTATAGGAGTTAAAGAAAAAATGTTACTGTAATATTGGGGAGTCCCACCTAGTATTAAGTGCTTAACTTTGTCATGTTGGGAAAACATGGCTGGCTTCTTTAGCTGCTAATTCTGCTAGAAAAACAATGTCATTAAGCATAAGTTACCTATCACTTCTTAAAAAGAACAGTCACAAAATCAGCCCAAGCAGAGGGACTACACATGGTTTTTTACTTGAAGAGTATTTAGTGAATAGAACTCAACAGGTCATTTGACCCTAGTTATAAAAGAAAAACAAGCCTTTTACATGGAGAAGATTATCATCTCGTCTGTTACAAAGAGTAACTGAATAAACAATAGAGTTTCACTGCTCATGAAAAATGTAGTACGTTTCAACGAGATGTACAGAATCAACTGAGCCTGTCTTACTCTAACTGAAAATATAAAAGAATAGCCCTAGTGAGACAGAATAATGCTCCTAATCTTTACTATTTTTGGTCTAGAAGAACACTGCATTAACAGGACCAAATTTGTCAGCATCTGCATATTGATTGTGTGTTTTGCACAAGGATCCTACTTAGGCCAAAACATTTTCAGTTCTAGATAGCCAAATATTTAATCTATTGTGCTCACAAAGTCCAAAAAGCAGGAAAGTTGATAATTTCAACATAAAAATATCTATATCTATATAATTTAAGTGTTCAAAAAGGGCATGTGGAAGTTAATCACTCCTCTATATTGTGTAAGACGGTAAGGTCCTGAGGACTGGGGTCTATATTTGATGTGACTCTTAAATGTTGTAAAAAGTAAATTATTAAACAAAAACTGTTCTTACTGGCTCACAAGTCTGATAGGTTACTCTCCTCACAGTGGTGTTTCCTCTTCCATCACCAGTCACGGAGATAGGACCTATATCACAGGAACTTCCATTTTGGAACTGTTGGCATGACTGGATGACTTGGGGCTGCTCAAGTGGTTGGCATGGCTGAGTAACTTGGCACTGGTCCAAAGGCTGACACTGTTGGTTAACTTGGCATTGGTATTGTTTCTCCTAAAGAAAATTGAATTCAGTATTTACAAACAGAGCGAAAGAGCAATAATCTATATTCAATTAATTAAATAAAATATGCAAATTAACGTTAATCCTTGAAATGGGAAAATTCAAGTGGCCTATTTTTCCAAGTCTGTATATATTTTAATGTTCAAACACAAACCATCCAGTCTGTTTGGAGATGAGGTTGAGGAACTGGGTTAAGAAAACTTTAAATTTTTAAATTCAACATGTCTACTGGAGGCCACAACACTATTGACATTCTTAACATCTATTGTGGGAATGGACATCACTGCTTTACATTTGGATTCTATTACTAGTTTAGTACAAATTCCATAATGTTCTGTTTTAGCAAGAAACTCGGTAAAGAAAAAGACCTTAGGTCCTTTTCACATGGGCAGCCCCCTGCTGTACACGTGCGTAGGTGGGCGGGTGCCCATGCGAATGTCGCAGCGGGTGCGGGGGGATGGGTGGGCGCCCATGGGAACGCTGCAGGCAGTGGTGCATGCGCGCTCCTGCGCTCCACCCACCTCTCACACACGGAGCAAAGGGAGCCAATGCCCGATGCTTCATGCGTGGAGATAGATGGAAGTGGGTGGAGGTCTGTTGGAATGCACCCCCACCCACCGTGCCACCCACCTACTGCGATCCGTGTGAAAAGGGCCTTAGTTTGAATGACTTTATGAGCCTTTGATTTTTCTCTTTAGCATAATTTGGTAATAAAAGGATTTGGAATTGAATTTAACCTTGAGTATGGTTCAATGCATAATGTTTCTTTCAGAATTTTCGATCTGCAAAGTGGCCACCATCTGCTGGTGTCTGCAACATTTTACATATGCAGACCAGAGCAGAACTCTGTCTATAGTTTAAAAAAAAAAAGCAAGCATATTCATTTCAGTGGGATTTAACCACTTTTAATGTTTAAGCACTTGTCTAAATCAGGCCTTAATCCTACAATTAAGAAAAAGCATTTCCAATTACAATAGACACAAAAGAGTGTCAATCTTAGGCTCTAAGGTGCATTTGCCGTGAGTTCAAAATACTGCCACATAAAACAGATGGAACCACAGTAGTTGCTGCTAACTGTAGAACCAAAACAGGAACCAGAAATATGCTTCTCAACAGACTGGTTTTATTTAACTAGAATTTATTTGGGGGTTATTTCTAAATACTGCCCTAAGTATATGCTCAACAATGGCCCTTTTCACATGAGATGCCCCCACCCATCTTCACGAAGTTTCGCTGCGTGGAGATGGGTGGAGGCACACGTGTGAATGCCACAGGGGATGGGTGGAGGTGCATGCGCGCTCCCGCACGACACCCACCTCCACCCATCATCCAGGCACGGAGCAATGGGCTCCAATGTCCGATGCTCCATGAGTGAAGATGGGTGTGCGACCGTGGGAACAGGTGCACACCCACCTCCACCAACCGCAGCCACACCCCCACACCCCTACCCGCTGCAGTCCGTTTAAAAATGGCCAATGAGATGAGCATTCCACAATCAGGATCAAGATGATGGTATTACCAAATATAAAAATATAGCAGTTCTCCAACTGCTTTTAAAACAAAGTTCTTGGGAAAAGAAAAATATGCCAAATCCTGCTTAACTCAATGTTTCCATTTTACATTAGTTTCTAAAATCACCTAAACGCAAGACAACTATAATAAAATGCTTGTGTCTGTTTTGTTTTTAAAAACAGATAAACAAAAAAAACCCCAACCACTTACCTGATCTGGATTTAAAAACTCATATTTTCTTATTGTCTTTTCATAAATCACATTTCCTGAGCCGAAATTTCCACTTTTCAGTAATGGAGACAAAGGTTCCTGCAACTATAAAGCATCATAATTAATTTCAGGGCTGGCCTTAAAATTTGCAGGACCCAGGGCGAAAATAAAATGCAGGGTTCCTGGTGGCCTCACCCCCTCCATGATCCTCCCCACTCAGGGCATTTTCCTTAGACCTAGTTGTGTTTGGGGGCCCCAATGTGAAGGAGTAGTGACCCCCACACCCTCCCCTGGTGAACACAAGGGCCACTACTATGGGGCCCCTGGAATAGAGAAAATAGTGGGGTGCCAGGGCAGTCACCCCAGGCTGTTCGATGGTAAAGCTGGTCCTGTTCTTTTGGATAGATTTACTCACGGCTTAGTTTGAATTAGAGGCATTCTGAATTATAAGGGTTTCTTTTAAAAGAAAAAGGACATTGAAGCACAGTTTAGAAACTAAAAGCCACACTAGTTTGAAAGAGGAGGTAGTTAAACCTATGTGACTGAACCCACTTTGACTGAAGTCAAGAAAGTCTAGGAGTACTGCAACCCCTAATGTTAAAAATATAGCCATATAAAACCGATGGAGTCAGTAGCTACGGCTAATGCTGGAACCAAAGTAAGGAACCAGAAATATTCTCTCCAAGACTGGTAAAACTAGAAAAATTCATTTGGGGGTTATTTTCAAAAAGGAGTGGGATTAGTGCAGGAGTTAAAATGGCATTTTTCCAGGTATCAGAGCAGAACACAAACATTGCGTGCTTTTAAGACAAGTACCTCCCCATCCATTACCCACCCATCATGCATGTCGCAGGGCTGCATTGGCATCCGATGGCACCCTGCAACATGCATTATGGGTGGGTAATGGGTGGGGAGGTGCTTGTCTAAAAACACCAATATAGGAAGAAAGGAGAGAAGTGTAGTGTTGCATGGTTTCAAAAAAAAAAGTAAAACTAGCGGAAAGCAAAAGGGATTCTCCCTTCCTGCCTGTTACCGCAGAACTTTTGTCAGTCTCACTCACGAGAAGACAGCACTAAGGCCATTTTTACAGACTGCACCCCCCGCCCCCCAGCCACTCAGTGTTCAGGCAGGTGTGCGGCGGGGGAGGGGGGGGCAACCTGTGTAATGGCCGCCGGTAGGTGGGAGGATGGATGTGCACCCGTGTAAATGCCACAGGCGGCGGGTGTTTGTGCAGCACTCCCGCTGCACACCGACCCACCTCCACCTCCACCCACGGAGCCCTCCGACAGAACGGAGGATGCTCCATGGGTGGAGATAGGTGTCGGTAGGTGTAGGTGGGCGGGTGTCCATGTAAACGGGCACACATCCACTTACACCCACCGCACCAACACACCCACCCCTGTTCATGTAAAAATGGCCATAGCCTCCAAAGGGCTTAGGAGAAGAAGTGTTCCATGCCTTAGATTCATACTGATGGAGGAAAAGTAGTTTGGACAATATCCTTTACTGGACTAACTTCAGTTGGTAATTGTATGCAAGCTGTGGTCACTAGAAGAAGTTGGCCCAATAAAAGAAATCATCTGAACTATTTTGTCTTCATGACAATAATGTTTCACCATGTCATTTTCAACTACTATCATCAACTAAGAGGTTTTGAGGTCTATTTTCAGCAAACGTTTTCTCAAATGTTTATCTGCCTTTAAATGTTTTCAAGGGTGTTCCATAATTACAGTTGTCGTTTTATTCAGTTGGGAACAAAAGCAAGGTAATTGTCCAGAATTATGAAAACTGAGAAACTTTTTAAAAATGTCTGCGTGACTTAGGAGCTTCTGGCTATCATTTTAAAGCACCATGGTGCTGACAGTTATGATTACATCTCCTAAGGCAGCAAGAGAATGTACATGTATGTTCTGATGACAGAGGAAAAACCTCCAATCCTCTAGGTTCTGAGTGCCTTCAATTCATTTTGATTTCATCTTGCAGGAGGTAGAGCTCATCTCGCAAAATCAGATCCAAGGCCATAGGATTCAAGGTGCACAGTACACATCTAGGAAGTACTCAGCCTGTTATAGAATTGATCCCTCAGTCTCAGACAGAATTTGTGTGTAAAGATAAATCCAATTTTACATGATTTTCTTACCTCTCCAGGATTTTCCACAACAATCCTCCGGATAGTGCCCTGTGAACAAGGAACCATTTTCAAGGATGGAGACAGGGTGCCCTGTAAATCAGTTAAGTGAAAGATCAGTAACAACAACAGAGGAAGGGGAAACCAATTTCATTGTGACTCAGAAAACTTCAGTTTGATTATCAATGATAGTCACTGATAAACTGATATCAATAAAGACCCCAAACCTGATTTTTAGAACCAGCAACAGACAAAGGGTATTTTTAGACAAGTGCCTCCCCACCCATCATGCATGTTGCAGGGCCACATTATTTATTATTATTATTTATTTGCATTTCTTAGCCGACCCCTCATGCCCATGGCATCCCGGGGTGGCTTACAATACATTGGCGCCCTATGCAGCCCTGCAACATGGGGTGCTTTCAAATGTGATGGCTCCCACCACCGCCATGGACTTCTCCAGGCACTGGTGGGAGCTGGGAACTGTCACTCCGGCTGAGAGTCAGCCCGGCTGGCCAAATAAACATTACGGTGGCTAGGGAGGGGGCAGGGAGACCCTGGATGTGCATCCACCCCCGGCTGACGGGCGTCCGACAATGGCTATCATGGCGCCTGAAACCTGCTGCCACCCCCGACAGTGGTAGGTAAGGTGGCCGTTCAAACATTACAGCATGCTTTACACCTGGATGGGCATTTGTTCCCTGGGCAGCGTTGGCACTTAGCCAACATTTCCCGAACTCACAGTCCAGGCCAAGTGCCAATACTGCCCATGCTAACCTCTGGCAGTGGTTTCTGACATGTCAGCAGCCCTCATTTCAACATGGGTCAAAGTGTGGAAGTGTGGGCTATTGTCAAGTCTGAAAACACCCATGCATGATGGGTGGGGAGGCGCTTGTCTAAAAACACCCAAAAGAGAAAGAAACAAAAGAAAGTTCGCGAAATGCTTTTAGTTCATGGTCTAAACCAGTGGTGGGTAACCTCAGGCCTGGGGCCAAGTGCGGCTAGCCCGCAGCTAGTTTTTACGTGGCCCTTTCCAGTTCCTGGATCCAGTTCCTACTGCCAAGCACTGAAGCTCAGGTAAGGAAGCAGAGATGAGGTCATACACACAAGGACAGATTCATGGCAGAGATCCAAAGGCTGTTTTTAAATGAACATGGCTGGGGGAGGAGGTCCATGTGCACTGAGTGGGATGGCTGTGGACCACTCACCCACCTGGGGTGAGTGGGGAGTGATTCCAACGGGCCAGGGGTGCATGTGCACCCTTATGTACGCACATTTTAGCCTTCCCCCACACGGAGCAGTCCAAATTGTTCTCCGATGCTCTGAGAGTGGCAATGGGTGTGTGGTGCATGGGTCATGGGAGCATGCACTCCCCCCATGCCACCTTCAGACGGGCGTTTGGATGTATGTGGTACGGGTGGACCCACGTGGTTGCGTCTCATTTAAACACAGCCATGATCGTGATCCCCCTCTTCCTGAGCACACCCCTTGAGAACTCTCCCCCTCAACTTCTGCATGGCCTTTACAGATGGTACTAATTTTCAAAGTGGCCCCCGAGAGGAAAAACTTAAGGCTTCCTATCCGTGGTCTAAACTTTCTGGAGTAACTCATGATTTGGACAACTCCGTTATTGGGCACACAACTTCGAACACTTGGAAAGGGCTCTTAATCTGCAGGTGCCTGGGAGCCATTGGCACCCAAAAAAAATTAGGCTGGCGACTGGTTCAGGGGTGTAGTGGGGCAAGAACCATTTAATATCAAGATAAAGTCTGGCAACTGATTTTTATTTTTTTGGCTCCCCGAGTTCGATCTGAAATTTCATGCTCTGCTAAAAGATTTGTGACAAATTGGCGGATGGAACTAGTTACAAATAAAAACATCCAAATAATTATAAGCAACTCTCACTCAGACATACAAGCCAAAGAATAAAGGTCGAACCTCCTTCTCTCCCCCACCCCCTCCTTTTTCATAAAATCTGCTGTTCATGGGTGGGACTTTTTGGCATCAGTGGGAGTTCTGCCATAAATTGGAATTGTATAAAATCTACACAATGCAAAATAATACTTTGTTTGGATAGTCATGCAAAAGGCAGACCGATTGGCATATGGCCATTTTCTTTTAAAATTCTTATTTATATTGAAAAAAATTGTCACGATCCCCATGGAATGAGGGAACTTTATCATTCCTTTAAGTGAGGCATAGGAATGGCCATAGTTTCAAAAACGAACTTCAGATTTGAGTCTTTGACCATTTGAGGGTGCTTCCCTTTAGGAACCTTGAGGACGACATTTGGAAACCCAAATTGTGGGCAACTTTTAAAAATCTAAGTCTAAGCCACTTGCCCACGGTCACAAAACAAGTTTGCATAGAATCAGAAACAGAATCCAGAGCTCACAAGTTCTAATCTACTGCATTTTATCAGTAAGATCTCTCTCTGAAAAATACTGTTTTAAATAAAACACAGGGGAGCGCGCCTGCTCTCAATTTATTTTAAACAATCACCTCTTGCAAAACTTGAGGGCAGCTTATATATATGTATGAGCTCTTCTGTGCAGCATCCATCTGACTGAGACAAACATATTTCCCCATGCCTTGCATAGGTGCTGCTGAGCAAAAGAAAGTTCAATGCTAGCATTTTTCTTTCTTCAGTTCTTTTGTCTATACGAAGAAAATGAACCATTAGACTCTGCCTACCTCATCTGCAAAATGTGGACAAGAA
>QEPC01009705.1:2912699-2929681 GCA_003113815.1 Sphenodon punctatus
TACTGATAACCGAGTACTCTATGTTAAAATAAAAGCCACTTAAAAACATATAAAAGAGAAAAACAAAACTTTAAACGATATACTTCATACAAACATGAATCGCTCCTTTACTAGTTTTGTTTTGTTTTTTTAAAAAAAGTCTAACTCCAACAACAGATTAGTTAGCAGAACTCACAAATGACCTAGCAGTTTGCAGAAATGAGAATTAATGTAATACCATCATAAATCAGAGACAGACAGAATCATGGCAAATTTAGAATTCCAGCCCCCAAAAGTAATGATCCAAATTCTGCTCTCAGCTACACTGAGGTAACATGTAAGCAACTATTGGCTTGAATACTAACCCTTTATCATATCTTAAGAGCAGAATTCAGTCCAATGTCTGAATGAATAAAACTACTCAGAATTAAAATCCCAAAAGATCACAAACCAAAAGAGAAAACTGTTGTAAGCGTAAGACTGTGAGATTCTTTTTAAAATGAACAACTATGAGTATCGTCCTGGTCTGCTGGGAGCACCCTTCTTGATGTCCCCAGGGTGGTCCAGGGGGCTACAATGGAGAGGGCATTCTCGGCAGCTGCATCTAGACTATGGAATTCCCTTTCGGCGGGAACAGATGTTCACACTATACTGTGTAGAATTTCATAATACGACATGACCATCACGGTTTCTTGTGGACTTTGATCAACAATTCACTAGGATAGTATCGACATTTAAATTAAGATAATAATTAGGCTTCAGAGTCAATGCCTCATTTGGAGGAGATTCAGGCCAGATAAACCCTAGCATAGCCTTGGTGCAGCCTCTCTTCTCTGTCTTAGAAAACCTCTGATTTAGGCATGTACTACTGCAGCAGCTGGAGGCTAAGGGGCAGATTCTCAAGCACGGTCTTTGGTAAGAGGAGTTAGGGGGTGAAAAGGTGCCTCCTGCATTCCTGAGACCGCTGGGCACTAGCCTAGTCTCCAGGCACAGGCTGTTCTTTTCATGCCAGCTGCCAGTGACTCCAAAAGGGCTATTATATCAGTATGGGAGCCCCCTGGCTATATAACACACCTCTTTCACCCAACCACACCACCTATACGAGTCACCGTAAAGAAGGGGAGGGGGGAGCTTGCCTTAAACCCCACCCCCACCCCCCCAGAGGAACCATGACATTAGAAGTTGCCACTGAACAGAGAAAATTCACTAGGCGATGAGTCTCCCAGATATTGTGCTATTCTGACAATGGCAAGCAGCACAAAGAACAAGGGCAAAGGAGGACTTATTTTCTTAGATTAAAAAATCTGAATAGAAAATGGTAGCCATCACAAATGGTATTAACTTAGCAAGCCATAACAAGCTGCCACTATTCAACTCCAGAATACCCTGAACTTGACAAGTCAAATATGCCTCAGAATATACCTCTGCAAAAAAATGAAGGGTTGGTTTCTTAATGCAGGAACAGAGAAATCTACCTTTGAGGGATTGTTCTCATGGGCACTTTATAGGAAGTGAATACATTTTGACTGACTTTAACCTCCCCTGTTTTTCCACAAGCATGAGGTCTAAAGCAAGGATGAAGAGGGAATACTTACTTACCTCTCCAAAATTGGGGTGGGAAGCTCCTATTCTGGGTGTCTTGCTTGTCTATACTAGAGGAAGGCAATAATCTCCCTCTGCCTCAAATCCTCAGCTGTCTTAGAAAACCTCAGCCAAGGCCCTGTGTTCACTGCACCAAAAATTCCAAGTTCACTGCCAGCAGAATATGCATATTTGTTTGCATAATTATCCATATTTTATTCATGCAATTTTGCTCCCTAGCAGCAGCTGCAACAGATTTTACCCGTAAAACCCACACAAACCATCCAAACCTGGCTCCTTAAAAGATCTGATGCACTGGCCCCCAAAGCTGCTCACAAAGATGCTCTCTTATTCCCCAACCCCCTAAACTGAAATACTTCAAGGCAGCCCCATCTCCCATTGATACCACAGCACCACGCCTACCCCATATACAGTATACCCCAGGCAGCCCTTTCCTCCCCCTACAAACCCAAGCGATATAAATACAGAAACAGAGTAGTGGTGTACTTAGGTAAAGGAAGGAGACTACCATCTCCATGCAATGTGCTGGGTAAGGCTGGCTCTCTTGTCTCAGGAGTTATTGGGGGGGGAGGGTGTTATTGTGCTGCTATCTCTAAACAAAGTGTTAATAAGCTCTCCTTTGCATCAAAGGAGACATTTCAGGAGGATTTAAAGGGCCTTCGCTTTCAGTTTCACCATGGAAACTGACACAGATTGCAATAAATCTGTGATCCTGGCCAGCACAAGGAACACAGGTCCCTTACATCAGCACTTGGAATTGTGGAATCAGAGAATATCAGAGCTGGAAGGGACCTCGAGGTTCATCTAGTCCAGCTCCTGCTTGGATGCAGGAGGAGTACACTGTCTCCTCCTGGGATTCTCTTTCAGTGCCTGTGTTTTACTGACTGCTTGTTATCCAGGTTTTGCTGCAAACTCCCAAGCAGGGAGACCACGAGAAAGAAAGAGCTACTAAATGTAACCCCATATTCCCTCTGCTCAGGGAAAAAGAGGGTGGAGGGAGGGACGTACTCCAAAGCAATACCAGAGTAAATACCCTTGCTTGCAGAAGCAATCTCTGAATAAAAATCCATCCCAATCTCAAGGGAATTAGGTATTTAAAAACCTTAACAGTCATCAGATGTAGTCAAAACAAAATTTGCTAACTTTGGGTCACAATGTAGTCCTATACTCACAAAAGGACTACTCTGTGAGTAGGCAGCTCACAAGGGGGTTTTCAGGCTTAGCACACTTTCAGGTTAAGCGCATTCACACTAAATCCAAAACTCTTTGTTATTTCATGTTGTATTTACTCTACAGTAATCATGACTGATTTACAAATAAGTTTCATTCTAACCAGCAAAATAATACCTACAATAAACAGTCTCCACCTTCAAATAATTACAATCTACTTCAAACATACAGAGCAACTCCTATCCTGAAATACTTTCCACCCAATCCCACTAAAAGCCAAGCGTTAGTCCTGATTTACATCAATGCAACTGAAAAGATTTGCCCTGTGATGTTGAAAATGCAAGTTAGATTCAGTAAAAAGAGCCTGAAGCACTGTACATGAAAGCAGCTCTCTTAATAATATGCAACAAGACAATACAGTAACTATATTAGAAAACATGTTATCCATTTCTAAATTCTCCTATACTTTAATCAAAGTATACACTAAAATAATAATGGGAAACACCTGATTGATAAGAATACTATTATCATAAAATCTTTTATATGCATTTGGTTCCCTACCAACCTTAATTAATGTTCAGTAGCTTTGCAGAACATACATCTCAACCCTTGGACTCTGAACTGAGGGACACTCAAAAGGCAGGACATCATTTGCACAACATTGGCACTAGGGATGAAACTCAGTACTTGGGATTACTTGGTTTTCACCAAGTATCCTGAAACTCTATTAGTTTGCCAAGTACCAAATAACTTAGGAGTTGGCCCTGGCATGCCACTGTGGAGTAGAGCTGCTGATCTAATGCTGTGAGCATGCTCTCTAGGAGCATGCTGGACTACACTGTATTGTTGTTGGACTACATTTCCCAGCATGCTCACAGAGTCCATTAGAGAGCATGCTCACAGAGAGCTTTAGAACAATGGCTCCACTCTACAAACAGCACACCAGCCCCCTCCACTTTCCGGTGAGTTTTCTGCCCCTGCCCCTCTTCCTACCTCTTCCCCCTTCTCTGACCCCTGCTCTCTACCCCATTCCTGCCCCCCTCCCCACCACGCTCAAGTACCGAGTATTCGCCAAGTTACCGAGGAGCAGCCCAAAACTCAGACCCAATCTTCAGAAACTTGGAAATACTCAAGAATAATTTTTTAGTACTCAGTTCAGCCCTAATTTGCACATGTTGATGTAAATTTAAACAACATTGTCTAATTTTAAGGTTTGACCTAAAATTCTTATTCTATTTTATTTTTTAAAAAATCTTAGAAAAATTAAAGGATCCACACATCTATACAATACCTTCCTCATAAGTCAGGCTTGAACCTTGCCCTTCTTGTCTTTATTTCAAACTCTAACACAGCACATCTTCCTCCTGCTTGGTCTCCAACTCCCATGCCATTAACACAACTTTCTTTTTGACACTGAAACCTTTCCCGTGTCTGTTCCAGAAACCTATGGTTTAAGAACGCAGTTCTTCTCATTCTACTCAATTAAAAAAAGATGAAATTGTATGTTAAGACATCTTCCATCAACTCTCCACCATCTACTTTCTTCCATTTGTGACACAATACGATGAGTGGAAACAAACGCCTAGGTGGTGCGCTGCCGTCAAGACCCTAATCCGCATTGGGAAGCTGTGGAGGGCACGGTCCAGACTGGGTCAGGCTGCCTAACAGACGTTCCTGTGGCCGGACTGCTGGGGAGGACAGGGAGATACACAAACGTGCAACCAGCTGCACTGCTCCTAGCCCCCTGCAATCAGGGCAAATCAGGTTGGGGAAAAGCAGGCTAATGCAGCTCCATAATTCCAGACATTTCTTCTCCTGTGTGAGTTCTCGGACAGGGAGGTACTGTGTGGATTCTCTCATAGCCAAGTGTCAGGCAATACACCACCACCTAACAATGAATCTGAACAAGAGGCCAACCCAAGAGGGATCCGAGTGGGATCCGCGCAGGTTCCACATGGCACAATGTGCTTTCAATGGAAACACGTATACTATTTGCACTCACGTGTGCATGCGCAAGTTGCGCACAGGGTATGCAGGGCATGGGATTGACACCAATGAAAGTTAGATCAAGTTCAAAATTGGCAATTAAAGAATTATACACTATGGAATTCTGAGTGGGGTACAACTTATTATGATTTCTATATATTCAGACCAGACACATATACTTTCCCCCTTATACTAAAACTTTAGCATAGGGTGTTAAACAGTGAAAACAACTGAGAAATTAGCCCTCGTTAGCCTGCACCCACCACATGTTCACCCGCTCATTTATTAGGTAGTCGCTAGATGTTAGCCTGCACCCACCATGCAGCCACCACTCACAGCATTGTTTGAGACAGCAGGCCCACCATGAAGGCTAATCTGGGCTCATGGGTGCCCACATGACCATGGCCCATCTATTAAGTTTGCCTGCAACCTCGCCCGCATTCAGATCTGCCAGCACGAGAGAGTCCCGCTAGTGCGCCCAGGCATCTGGCAGATGGCCCAGGGAGAGGAGAGCTAGAGATCTCCCTGTTCCCTCAGGACTGCCTGTCAGTTGGGACAGCCAGCACACTAGCGATCTCTCTGTTCCCCCAAGAACACCCGTCAACTGGATTGGCCAACTGTCCCAGTCATCTTCCTGTCCCCCAAAGCCACCTGCCAGCTGTGCCAGCCAACATACCAGCGATGTCCCTGTCCCCTTGGAGCTGCCTGTCAGCTGGGCGCAGCTGACTGGCCCAACTGACAAGCGGCTCTGGAGGGACAGAGAAATTGCTGGCACAGCTGGCCAGCACAGCTGACAGGTGGGCCTGGGGACAGTGTGATTGCTAGCACTGCTGTGTGGAGGCTGCTGCAAGCCCATGGAATCCGGGCAGCGGGCTGCCCATTTATTTTGCTGAACACGCTAAATATGTGCGTAGCAGTTGCGTGGGGGCTGCATAGACTGAACACAGGCTCCAGCGGACCAATGAGTTACAAAAAACATATTGGTCTCAGATGCATTTTATGGCTTTGAGATGTAAGAGAGGTTTGGCAAGAAGTGTTCAAAACTGACTAAACACTTTCAAATATCCAAAATATTGAGGTTTAAATTAATTCACTGTATATGTATAGACACTTTTTCAAATTCATTTTATAGGATTATCAATACACCAATATGCATCATACATTCATTTCTTCTTTGGCGGCCACTCAGTGTAATTTAGAGAGAAAAACTGCTTAAGCATCCAAAAGGCATGTTTGTGCATCAGGTACAAAGGGGGCTAATTTAGCAGCCAGGAATTACCCGAACAAAAAAGTGCTCCAAATAGATTTTACTTTGGACACATCACTAACCAGGTAATGTAGAATGACCTCTATGCCATTGGTATTATGCAAAAAGAATATTCAGCTGACTGAGTAAGGGAGCTTTAATTCTACTTTGTGTCATCAAACTTGCACAAAGTAGACTTAACAAGGTCACAAATTTGGCTCAGTGCATTTACACTAAATAATTCTTGTACTGAGACAAATAATTCTTGTAATTTACAAATTGAACTAAGAGCCTCTCATTTTATCTTGCAAGACAGAAATTTGGGCAAAAAATGAATTGGTAAAACTGGAGCTAAACTATTTCTTTAGGAACAAGTTTCCTAGATGAAAGAAGGGCTGGTAATATAAGAAAAAATGTAAACACTTCAGGCTATATCCTACAAAACAGTGATGAGTGCGAGTAATTCCTGAAAAAGTTACTAATGTGCATTTGTATTTCTAGTTTCAGGCTACTAAACATGTATTTGGGTAACCTGTATATACAAATATTTGGTGAAAATATAGAAGCCCAAATAAAATCAAATGGAATATTGTTTAGAAACATAGTCGAGCAAAGATGACTCTACTGCCCATCACCTATACAAATGGCTAAATAGCTATCTGAACAAAATGGTCATTCCATAGTTCTGTTGACAAATGATTACAAAAGCAATGAACAAGTTCCCATGGGATGAGAAGAATTCTGCAGCAAGCTGAATCCTGTGATGGAATGTGCCAGGGTCAGGCTGATTCCGGAATTAGCCCAGCATATATATAAGAATGTAAGACGTGACATACTGGGCCAGATCGACGGAACATCCACCTCAGCAGTCTATCTCCAGTAGTGACCAGTACAGCATATTTAAAGGGAAGTATGCAAAAGAGGGTGATGATGGAAAGGAACAGTTCATCCCTTGTCATTCATCCTCAGCTACCGACAGTCAGATGCATAAATTAGGAGTGTTTAAGTTAAATTTAGGGACACCAGAGAATAAATTAGCATCTCTTTGGCTAATATCCATTGAAAGACCTAGCCTCCATGAATTTCTCCAATGGTTTCTTTGAATCCAGTTGTACTACTGAGCTTCACACCATTCAAAATCTATGAGTTCCACAAATTAATCATAAGTTGTGTGAAATATTACAGAAAAAAGTTTGCTCAGACTGAAAACACATAAAATCATTATATAAATGGTGACGGTAATATTTATGGCAGTTTTGGGAAGAATCTCAGTATAACTACACACGAGATATCCCTATTAGGATGCAGGTAAGATATGAATGTTGTCTCCCCGTATATCAAGCTACACTTCTATTGAAATTAATTCTGTGCTCTGTATGAAAAACAAGAATTTTACCTTGTTACAACCTTGCCAACTTTGATGTCTTTTTTTCTTTTGTCATTTCTAGAATCACACATGTAATTTCTACTTGTAGGTAAAATGAAAGTAGAAGACTACAGAAATTCAGGCTGTACTTCATGAGCCTGTTTTCAGGCATACATTTCAGAAAACTGCATATGAGCCTCACCCAATCCTGCAGCATTTACTCAGGAAAAGCTCCCACTGAAGCCAATTCAATTTTGGCAGAGTAAAGACTAGGATTGGACCTGCACTCCACATAGACTTCACTCCATAGACTGTTGAAACCAACAAAAATGGGTATTTTCAGATGTTACGATATCACAGTGAACCACGGTGAATACGCACCTGTGGTCAATGTGTCTCGAACGTCTGTTTGGCGGCCGCCAGATGTTCGCCACGGTCAATACCCGCATGGGGTCAATTTGAACCACGCTTCCCGGGGTAGCGGGGGGAATGTCCCGGGAAGCGTGGTCAAAGAGATTCCCAGCAGGGACCAAAAAAAAGTAACGTCTGGCCGGGTGCCACGGCCCGGGATCCCCGGCAGGATCCCGGGCCGTGGCGAATCTGGCCTGAGGCAGCTGCCGCATTGGCCCCGCCACCTGCCCGTCTCCCCGGAGGGCGGGCAGCGGGAGCGGGGCCGTGCGGCCGCACGTTGCGCCGCACGGCCTCGCCCCCTCCCAAATTCCCCGCCGGGATCCCCCCGGCACATCTGTTACGGCGTGACCCCGGCGTGGAATGAATGGGGTGATTTCGGTATGGGACCAACGGGCCCCGTAATGTCTGAAATCACACAATAATACAAGACAACAAAAGACATTCTAATTCCCTAGGGATTTTGAACAAGGCATGTCTAACCACTCTTTGTAATAAACCAATAAGCGTACACCCTCTCCCAACTCACACAGAACTGAAAGAGCTCAGCACCTATCAGAATCAATATTTGAAATTTGTAAAATATGTTTTTATAGTGTACAAAATCCATGCCACAGAATAATCACAGCCATTATAATAAGCAAAAGCAGAATTAAAAAAAAAACCACACGCACAATAAATCCACTGCAAGAAGACATTCTTGGATCGAAGTCTATGAGACAAGTACCATGAGTAAGAACTGTTCATGTGAAGCTGAAGTTCCATCGGGCCTCGGTTTATTTTTTAATCAAATGGGATTACAATGGTCCCTTAGATAAACTAGCCAATTCGTCTAAATATGTTTGTATATGTAAAATGAGTCTTTTTGATATTTTTTTTAAACAGCTTTGGTTTTTATTTAATTTATTTATTCAAATTTGTATCCTGTCCTTCCCTGAAAGGCTCAGGGCGGCTAGCACACAACAAATATAAAAATCCATAAAAACAATCAAATACAAACCTTCCCAAACAACCACCCCACAGCCCCCCACAAAGCCACCCAATGCCATCTCCCCCTATCCCCCCCCAACTCTACACCAACCCACCCAAACCCCCCATACCCTAATCCTTGCCCGCCAAATGCCTTTACAAATGTCTTACACCGCCTCTGGAAGATGCCCAGGCTCAGGCACAAACGAACCTCCGGTGGAAGGGAGTTTTTATAGCATTGGGGCAACAACTGAGAACGTCCCCTTGCGAGCCCTCATCATATGAAGACTAACTTAACATACAGGCTGGGGGCCTGCCGGAGTCCATAATGTCATAACCTGACAGTATGGGCTAAGAGGGACCCTTGGCCTAAGATGGTCTATTGGGTTGAGATGGTCCATTGGTCTGACTCAGTTAGGCAGCTCCTTATATCATAAAGGGGGGCAACGTCTCATTTGTTAACACCCTATTTCTAACTGATTATAAACCAAAGAGACAACTTCTGGTTCATTATTCTGCCATGAAATATTTTAAATTAATTAAGCAGCACATTCATCAATCTATGGCTGCTTGCCCATATGCCGATTTTCACGTAAGATTGTATCTCACGCAAAATTAGCTATAACATGAGATTCCTGCTGGGCTGCATGCCCACAACATTTTCTTGCGTTTGTTTGCTTTCCTGCGCAAAGTGATGTGACCTTGAGGGATCCATTACTGAATTGAATGTATCAGTGCTCACATTACACAATTTACTGGATAATTTCATAACATGATGCCAGGTTTCCCACCCTACCCCACCCCAAGTATTCCGTTGCAGGCTTCCTGTAGCCAGGCAACAGCCTGCCTCCCTCCTTCCCTGGCTTTGTTCATATGTTTAATGGATACTTTTCATTTTTGACAAGGCATTTCAGCAGCACAAAAGGGTTTGTGATGAAGCAGCAGCAGGAGGAAGAAGAGTAGCCAGTGTCCCCACCTTCAGGCCAGTTGGGAGAGGTTGCTGGGGAATCCCAGAGCTGTTGTTAAAACTAGCAGGTGCTTCCCTTGCTAGAGTCCTCTACGCCCCTCTCCATCCAGCCCTTGCAAGCCACTCCACATTCTAATTTCACCCTGAGTTTCCTTAACATTAAATTAACTGCATGCACACATTCCAATTTATTGATAAATAAAACTCACATTAGTGTCAGCGCTAGATTTCCCTACCCTGTCTTCCGTGATGAAACTCACGGAAATTTCCCTGCCAAATGAGAAAAGGCACATGCACACGTTACTAAATCCCACGTAAGGTAAAAAATAACGTGAAATTGTGTAACGTGGGTAAGCAACCTTAATCTGGGTTTGTCATTATATTTCCTACCCGTTTGGCTTCGCAAAACATTTGCCACAATGGCCCTTTTCGAACAGGCTGGAGGTGCAGGGGGATGGGTGACTGTGGTGGGTGGGCAACCCATTATACGGATGCCCACACATCTCCACGCACGGAGCATCCGCCGTTGGCGCTCGTTGTTCCATGTGTGGGCAATGGGTGGAGTGCAGGAAAGCGCACGCACGCCCACCCGCCCGTCTCAGTGGCCGTGGGTGAGGGGTTGGGGGCATCGGTGCAAAAAGGGCCATTATTATTATAAGCATTTATATAGCGCCAGCGATGTACCTGGCGCTTTACAGAGAATAAGAGAGATCGAATCATTCCCCAGATATCAATTCTACTATTTCTTTGTAGTTGCCTTTTCTAGAAACAGGGCTAAAGTGACATTCCGCCTGATCTTTTGTAATTTGTTTGAACATTTCCAATCCCATATGAAATTTCTATCCACCTCTGTTTCTCCCACCACTATCTTTTAATCAACCTTCTTGGTACACTCACTTCAAATTGGCTGTGCCAAGGTTTTCTTTGCAATTTATATTGTGTTAATCTAAATCACACTTCTAGAGCGGACTTTTAAAATGGCCTTTTCTTGTCTCAAAATCTATTCATCTTTTTTAATAAAATATTTTAATACCAAAAGAATCAAAATGAACTAAAAGTAGAATTGAAATGCAAGGACTACAAAGATGTAGGCGATATCATATTTGAAATATTTTCCCTATCGTTATGTTCTAATATGGTTCCCATTGAAGGCGATACATGTTTTTATACTGACTTCACACAGGATCTGGCTGTACGACCAGGAAAATCTAAATAAAGGCTGAGTCTTTTGGTCCTTATTCAGCCATTATTCCACAAAACAATCCAGCAATTGTTCCTTTTTCCTTCCAAAACCAAATGCAATTTTTGGAATCTTTTGCTGTTTATGTATATTCCTGAACTGAACAGATGTAAATTATTAGAATAAGAATTACTGGTCAGAAGTTAACCATTTCTGGGCTCATCTAATTTATTTTAAAATATCAACAGTGATATGAATATTTGCATGCATGAATAAAGACTACATAGTTTTAATTTCAGTAAATGCCCTGTTTCAAAGGTGAAGTTTAACATGCCCATATCTTTAATACATTACAATATAATATAATTAATATAATAGAATAAAAATACTATCATGACACAAAGTACTCTTTGGTTTTGAATTAATTCCAAAAGCCACACCAGTTTTTAATGAGGTCCACCCCAACCTTCTTTCTTTAAATGGATATAGAAGCTCTTAAATCCCCAAACATTTCTAAATTAATTCACCTGTATTTACAGATTATAATTATATATGTTCTTGCTTAAAAACAAGACACCTCTAAAACTAATCTTGCACCTATTAGGAACAACTCTGGCCACGCCACCACAGAAGCCAACGTTGCAAACTATTAGTACTATTCAAACAGTAAATCAGCCCTACTGACACACGCATGAAACTGCCACACACACTATTACTTGGATGAAAAAGCCTCTCTCTCTCTTCAAAATAATCTCTACAAACTCAGCAGTAAAGCCACCGAGTAAACCAAGAGCACCCCTTCCCTCCCCAGAAGTATGCCTCAAAATGAAAGTACTTTCTTATGCAAACAAACAAGTGGATGTGTCCGATTTTCAGTCCTGGTCACGCAGGGTCATCACCACATACTTTCTTGCATTTCAACAGAACAGCAGTTCAATTCGCGTCTCCTCTCATGTACATCTTTGTGCATTGCAGCCTCTTTAGCTAGAGAAGCAGACATTAAAACAAAGCCAGGGCTGTGGGGAGCGAGCAGCTAGACGCCACACACACACCAGGAAGCAAGAGGGTGGAGAAAACGACTGACGGAGGCAGCAAGAGGGGAACCCCGCCGCGAGCTGCAGGAAAAGTGGGGGGAGAAGACGGTCCCCCCGGGGGGGCGATACCCACCTGCTGAGGCGGCGGCTCGCAGTTCCCGAGGACTTGCTGGTAGCCAGGCACGCACTCCAGGGGGGAGAGTGGCCGGGGGGAGCACAGCGGCGGCTCCAGAACCTGCACCCGCCGCCCGCAGCTCGGGCTGCTGTAGGTCCGCACCCGATGGTAGACCACGTTGCCATCCTGGTGCTGCGGGGGCAGCGGCTCCGGGGGAGGCGGGGGGCAGCAGGGCCGGGGCAAAGCCGGCTCGGGAGGGCACGGGAGGGGCAGCGGCTCAGGCCGGCATTGCCGGACCCGGGGCAGCGGCTCCGAGCATGGCTGAGACTGGATGGGCCCAGGCTGGAAGGAGGGCTGGGGCCGGGGCAGCGGCTGGAAGCAGCCGGGCTGGGGCCGAGGCAGCGGCCGGGGCAGCGTGTGGTACTGAGGCGGCGGGGGTTGGCAGTGGATGGGCGGTAGCGTGGGGGGCTGCAGCTGCTGCTGGCTCCCGTACATCCTGCTGGAGGGAGCAGCCGGGAGTGAAGGAGGGCAGGGAAGGGCGGGGGTTAATAGCTGCTGCGCGCAGGACACACCTTGACCTCAGTGGCGGAGACAACAGCTCACCTGAGCCGCCGCCGCGGCGAAAAGCCGCCTCCTCACCAGCCGGCGGGGAGCCAACTAGGGAGGAGAAGCTGGAGCTGCGGGTTCCGTGCCAGCCCGCTGCCCGCCCTTGGCTCGCCTCCCCACTTTACACACTCCTGTGTCGAGCAAACGCAGTTACCACCCGGTTGCACTGGGAAGGGAAAAGGTAAAAAAACACATCTACAGGGATGATCAGATAATTTGCACCTGCTTCACCATCTAACTACACTTTGACTGAAGGAAAAAATAATGCTAGAGCCTGGCAAAAACCAAACCACACGGGAGCCAAGGCAGTGAGCCTTCTGGGTTGCCCGGTTCACAAACCACTTACTCCAGATTGAATCCTAATTATTTTGTTGTTTTTATCCTAATGGATCCTAATGTTTGGTGGTTGTTTTTTTCCATCCTCCAGTTATGCCACCATCTGAAAACAGATATAGTCTGCCCAGCATCACTAAAATCACAAACTTCAGGTTCCAGGAGGCAAAAAATAAATAAATCCGATTCAAGGCATACCTCCTGCCATATCATAATGATCCTCCCAACCTAGTCCCATTTTCTCCACCATTTAAATACATATCAGTCTGACTCCCTTATAGAGAAAAAAATCTCAGATTCAAGTTCCAGTGTTGCCACTTCAAAAACAACACAGATCTGAGGCATGGAGTCAAATGACTTTTTCATATACTTCCCCATATAAATACAAATCACATCTGCCCACTGTGATTTTGCTAGAATTTGTGGAGTCTATTGCATGCAATTCAGAACCCCACACATGCCGACAGAGGAAACCGCACAGGAATCATGTAGGTCACTACAAACATGTAAATCCAACCAGGGCCCGAAACACAATATGAATGTGGTTTGTGCGCACATCTCCTGGCTGCCACCACACGCAGCCCTGTACAGACTCTGCAACCTTTGGGATCACAACCTATCATGTCCCAGATTCCAGAATTCCCACTCAAACACACAAAATCAGAGAAAGCAGATAAAATCTGTATTTACACCTGCCCTGATTTCTGGGGAGCAAATGTAAAAATAGGAACTTCCCTGATTTTTTGGTACTGCACCAGCTGGATGTGCCAAGATTGTGATTTTCGAAGTAGGCAACACCAGGGATGTTGCTAGGTATTTAAAAGATTTTTACTAAGGGACATACTAAAACTATGCTCTTCTGTCCTGGCCCCTGAGATACAGACTCTGGGGAAAACATTTGGGGCCCATGCCCTGTAGGCCACCCCCTAGCAATGCCCCAGGGCAACACATGATCTGCATTTAGATAGTGGATTTGAGCGGAGCAGGTACAAAAATAATTAGGCTCCAAGCCCCTGATCTCAGAAGAGGGAGGAGGATGGTACTATACCACTTAGATGTGATTTAAGCGGTGCAGTGTGAATGGTGCAATCATCTAAATGATACGTATTTAGATGGTGGAATAAAGGAGGCTAGGTGAAAAAAGTTATTAGGATCCAAAGATCAGCATCTTCAATAAAAGGTTCTTTGACGATCACAGCATAAGACATGCCAGATTCCAGAATTCATGTAAACAGAGCAGGCAGACATGATCTGTGTTTAGATGGTGGAATTTGGGGGATTGCCTGCAAAAATCACTAGATTCCAAAAGGGTTCTCTGTAGGTTTGTCTTCTTTAATTGCAATAGTTTTGGTGCAACCACAATGGGAAGATATTATTATTATTATTATTATTATTATTATTAACAAACATTTATATAGCGCCAGCAGTGTACCTGGCACTTTACAAAGTAATAAAATAGACAGGGTCCCTGCCCCTAGGGCTTACAATCTGAGAGACAGGAGCTGGGGGAGAGACTTAGGAAGGTATGATCTGTATTTGGGATGACAAAGATTTTGCAATTGATGGCAAATATTAATAGGATGTTGTCAGGCAGCATCTGACTTTATCCATACACTAGTGCAGCAGGTGCAAGACAGGCCCAGAGAAGACAGCAAGTAGATACATTATGTATGAATCACATTTGCTAGGGAGTAAAGTGCACGTAATAAAATAGTCACCACCAATTGTAACCAGAATGGGTGGGGAGCACATGGTAATGTCACTAATACAGCCACCTCGTTGCAGGGCCTTAATTACTGGGACCTGTGTCATAAGAGACCAGTTTCCCTTTAATTTACTGCTAATCCTTCTCGGAGGTGAGACAATCCAAGTGATGAAATGAAAGCCTTACCCTCATTACAGTTTAGGTGAGTGGCAAGTCACCACACCACTTATCACTTTGGTAGCAAGGCTTCTACGCAGCTTGCCACCAACACATAGCACATGCACTGTTTAGGGCACGTGGAGTCACTGCAGTTTAATGAGGAGCAAATTGCTGTGCATCCTCTGTATGCCACCACCACAGTGACAGACACACTAACACCGATAAAATGGGTGTTACATTTTATTATACATGTTGCAGGGCACCCACCCATAGAGCACACCTGCAGCCCTGCAACATGTATAATAAAACGTAACACTCATTTTATTGGTGTTAGAGTGTCTGTGTGAAAAGGGCCATACTATGGCAAACTCATGAGTAGCTAACATATCACAGCCACAGTGACATGTCTTAAATTCATCTTAGAATTGTTGGAAAATAAACTAGTTAACAGAATTGCCCATCATCTTTCTTTTTAAAAGAAGTTTTGCATCACAGATACCAGGGTTTGGGGTTGGTTTGTTTTTTTACCCAATGTCACTAAGCAAACAGACATCTAATTTACACAAATGAGTCAATTCATTAGCCTAAATGAATATAAAGATACTCAGTAAAACCTAAGCTTTAATATATCTATATCATATCTCAAGATAATATCAAGAAATAACATTATATGAAGGTACTGGACATACAGACATTTTCAGGCTATCCACTAATCCATTTGGAATTAGATTTCCAAGTGCAATAGCAAATAGACTATGGATTTGATTCTGTAGTTTTTACCCACTACAGTTGTTCCTTCCTCATAAAGCTATGCAATTGATTCCAGTCAAATTACATGGAAAACAAAAATATTCCTGAAATATAAAACTCTCTGTTCACCAGATAAGAACATAAGAAATGCCTTACTGGGTCAGGTCAATGGTCCATTGAGCCCAGCACCTGTCTCTGACTGTGGCCAATCCCAGTTGCTTGGAAGAAGTACCTAACAGGTCACAATGGGGTGATCTATTTCTTGTTGTTTACTCCCAGCTCCTGCCAGTAAGAGGTTATATTCCCCAACCTACCCCTGACTAATAGCTACTAATGGACCCATCTTCCAGAAACTTGTCCAAGCCTATTTTAAACCCAGGAAGTAAAGATCTATTGATGGCTTCCTAGAAAACAACAGACCAAACAAGCTACTACTGGGAAGCATTACAGTACTCATGAAAAGGTAAACGAGAAATTATAATAATACTTCTTAAAAATATATGTTGATGACTGCCACCCCAACTATGCAACCATGGGTGTTAGCAGACGAGAATGGGGCTCCCCTTTGCCTTGGATTTATCTGCCCTGTGAAGGGCAGCTACCAGATGTTCACCCTGGTTTGGGCTGGGGCAGCTCCACAGAAAGGTGGAACACCATGCAAGGTAACCTGGCCTGAACCAGGGCAATGCGCTGCCCCAAGGCTGCCTCCTGTCTAATGGGTAGGCCAAGGGTTGGGTCACATTCACCACCATAGAGTCATGGTCGCAGCTTAGAGTGTTTGCAGGAGCAACTCTATGGTGTAAGGGGGTTATCAGACTGCAGCCAGGAGAACTGCTGACCCATCTGCTGGGGTTCCTGCAGGGCCCATGTGAAGGGGGGAGGTGGGGACATGGAGCAGCTCCAGGGTCCAGCAGGCTTCCAGGCCATGTGCTAACACCCCATAATTAATATCTGAGCATCTTCCAGAAGCAGTGCAACACATTTTGTTTGGTAAGGTATTTGGCAGGTGGGGATAGGGGTTGGTTGGGGGATTGTGTGTGGTTGTGGACTGGGGGGAGGGGAGGGAAGACTTTTGGGGAGTTTAGGGGTAGGGTTTCTGGGGCAGGGAATAGGCAGGGCCCCGATTCTTCTGCAATTTTTTTTTTGAAATTCTGCGACCCAAAATGGAAAATTCTGCGACCCAAAATGGAAAATTCTGCGACCCAATAAAGTTACAAAACCAGTCTAGTAAAATTAAAAATGAGTTCTTTAATAGCAGTAATGACATCTTTATAATTTAAAAAAACCCATTTATTTACATATTTGCATTAGTTCACACATTTTACAGTCCAGCTAATAAAGACATTTATTTATTTGCATTAAAACACATGAAAACAGATCGCCTGAGATTGTCTTCCCCAAAGCCTC
>QEPC01009705.1:2993245-3009015 GCA_003113815.1 Sphenodon punctatus
ACCCCTGGTGCCTGGAAGTCTGCTCCTAGCTGAGTCAAATGACTTCCCCCTCCCTGCTACATTTGGCCTTCCAGTGACCTGACAGAAGACCATGTTTTAGCCACCCGAACACAACCGAACGCGATTCAAATTGAATGAACTGTTCGGCCATTTCATCGTTCGGTGTTCGGTTCCGTTCGGTGTGTTCGCCATTTTCATCGTTCGGTGTTCAGTTCCGTTCGGTGTGTTCGCCATTTCATTGTTCGGTGTTCGTTTACGTTCGGTGTGTTCATGTTCGTGTTCGTGTTCGGTTGTCCGAACAAGCTGAGTTTGGGCCGAACACCGAACTACCGAACCGCGTTCGCCCATCCCTAGGAGAAACAGAAGAAGGAAAGGGAGAGGGGCAAGAGGTGAGGTCAAGATGGATTTCACTTGTATTTTGATTATTGTTAGTATGGTCCATCCTTGTGACACCAAGAATCCAGTTTAAGATTTTTAGATCTACTGCATTCAGGATATTTCTTTTCCCTTTTTTTATGCCTAAATATTCAAAGCCATAAATGAGTACAGGTCTAATCAACATCTTCCAAATCTAACCTTTCAGACATTCTTCTATTGCAGATCACTTCACTAACACTTACTTCTCTTCATTTGCTCCACACTTTCCTTACCTTCTAAACTAGCCTTTGAATTTGCCATTTTCCTATCGTATTGAGCCTATGTACTTTTAACTTCTGTAGTGTCTGTCTCCGAAGCTTAACATATTGTCTTCTCTCTGTAAGTAATCATGAAAACTGCAGACTATGACGGACATGGAAATAGACTGAATTTATCAACAGACTGGATTCTCAGGCAAAATGAGAACACTTGAATATGTATTCAAGGAGAGATAACCTAGATACAATGATCATAAAACAGGTCAGCTGTATGACTGATCAGAGATGGTGGAATTGATCAGAGATGGCGGACTGATTTGTAGATGGTGGAAAAGAAAATATTCCTGCACAATACTTTGATGACTCAGTACTTAATTTACATTGTGATCAATCAGATTAAGAGTATAATTTTCTGAGCTCAGGCCTACGCCTTAATACCACATTTATGACAGGTCAGCTGAAGATGTTGCAGAAGACACATCCATATCCATATGACAGGATAGAAGATGTTCATGATTTCCTCAAGGATATTGATAAGTGATCAACATTCTTTTTCAGAGTTCAGAAACCTTGCTTGGTCTTATCAATAGCTAAGTTACTATGATCAAGAATCCAGAGGGACACCAGAAAACCAGGTTAGTAAGAAATTTTCCAATTACGCTAGTAGGAGAAATAAAATGTTCTGTAAACATGATACTAATTTGTACTGGTTTCATGGAAACTCCACCCATCAAAGAGTTACTACGTTGCAATCATTGCACAGAATAAAGGCCTACACCCAATCTCAGGTCCACGTTTATTGATTCCTATCTTGTAAAATCAATTAGTGTATTCTCACAAATTAGATGACCTTACAAGACACCTACGCACTACTGAGCTGAAATTTATAAGTTACTCCCATCACTGCATTGTGCTTGGGCCAAGAAGGTCTTTCTTTTTGTTATGATGATACCACAGTGAACTGAGTGCTGTAGCCTACAAAAACCATTTAGTAGGTAAGACAGAACTCTGATTTCACTGCTTGATTAGTTCTGTCAAGGGAAGCTTATGCTGGGGCCTCAGATGTTTTTCCTCCCAAAAGTACTTAACCTCTAAAAGTAATCACTCAGACTGAGTTTATGAGTTTATGACAGGTCCTTTCAAGAGAATATTGGAGTTCCTGAAAAGTGATCGGCTTTTACTTTTGACCTTAAATAAAAAGATGCTTTAGTTCCTCCAGCTTGTTCCATCACCCCTTCCCCGAAATACATACGAATAAATGGGCATTAGGTCACTTTCTGCGGTACAGGTCTCAGTGTTAGGAAATGTGGATTTTACTACTGAGGTTTTCAGAAGACGTTGCTTGGCTAATTTCTATGTTTGCACACTGGGGCCAATCCCATGTCCCGCATGCACAGCCATGCGCACTGCATGGGTGCCATAGGTCCCATGCCAGGAGTGCGCTGGTTTCGCACATGTCTCTGTGTGTGTGGTGCACCACAGAAAATGTAGTACCTATATATAAAGATAAAATGAGGAACATTTTAAAACATACATACCTTCCCCAGCACGGTGTCAATCTGAACAGTGTTTCCTCTGTTCTCTTCATTTCTTAGAGGGGTCACATGACCCCCTGTACCCATCAGGGTCATGTGACACATGCCCCAGGCCAGAAGCCTGTCCCCTGCATGGGAAGAGAAACATTCACTGTCAGGGGGTGTGGCTTAGGTTTGATCGAAACCTCCACACGGTGCTACACAAGGCATGGAATCGGCCCTAGTGACTGGATGTCCTTGGATGGAAGAAAAATACAAAGTACTACACTCCTATTAAAATACCCTTTTGGCTATGTATGGTCATAGTCAGGGCCCCGAGGGAAACGCGGGTCTGCGAATCGCAGATTTCCCGCGGAATTCCCCTCCCCCGCGGAATCTCCTGCCCCGCTTACCCCAGCGTCGCCCTGAGAGGCCCCATCGGGAGGGGCCAGGAAGTACGAGCAGGAAAAGAGCGCGCTGGACGGAGCAGCTGCTGCTGCCATCCCTGGTAAGACAAATCCTTTTGGGTTTTTTTTGGGGGGTGGGGGGTGGGAGTCAAGCACGCCCCAGCAGCTGGGGAGGGCAAGCCCCGGCAGCTGGGGAGGGGAGGCCCTGAGGGTTTACCAGTGCGGGGGGAGGAGGAGGCAAACCAACCCCCCCCCCGCATGGTAAATCGCGCCGAGGCGCAGAATTGGCCCCTGACTCCCGCGGAATTTTAAAAAAAATTCCACGGACGAATCGGGGCCCTGGTCATAGTATGGTATGTCAGTAGTATAAAGGGGTTTACCTTCAATCAAACTGTTATGAATTAATTAGGCAATATTGGCCATGATCAGAGACACAAGCAGGATGAGGTTTGGACAACTCAGTTCAGCTTATTCAGCCACAGGCCTCAGGCTGACACTATCCAACTAGGCCCATGAGAATAAAGTTGTCAAAATCACTTTCTAAGCAGAAAATGTATTTCCAAGGCCACAATAACAAACCCCAGACAGCCACTATCTTTGAGAACACAGAAAGAGTTTGTAAGAAAGGGAGGTGCCCTCCCCTACAAATAAACAGTAACTCCCTAAAACTCCCCCCCAAGTCCAAACTAGCTTGGTGGATGTGCTCCAAGTGATAGCATAATGAATAGTCAGCTTATTCTCTGCACCTGGCAGAGGGGACCCTCCAACATGAATTCCTAATAAATAAAACTATAAAAGAGGGAGCTCAGCTCCTTGTCACTTGTCATTAGCGCTAGCAGCCACTAGCATCGCTAGCTGTGTGGGCTTTTGACCCTTACCATCTCTCTCAAAGATCTAGAGACCCCTGGGCCAGTTATCTGCTGGGCCCCCTCTCCTCTTCTCTTCTGAACCAGCTTGCATCTTGGACTGTGACCTCTGACACGTAAGATATTCTAGGTTGGGTTACTGGGGTTCACAACTAGTAACACACACACTGCCATGTCTAGATGTTATGCGTCTATCCAATAAAATTGAGTTGTACCTATATACTTTGGCTTGTTAATTGGCAAGCTTTGATCCCGTTTGAGTAAATTGAGGTGGTTGGGTAGGTATACGTACACCCACAGTGATGTTTCCTTGACTCAGGGCACAACCTTCCACCCTTACTGCAATCCCACTTTGAAATTTTCCCTCAATCTCTCGCTACTATTTTTCCTAGGGTACCCCTCTGCCTGGGCATTGGAGAGTGGGAACAATGAACTTGTGACTTTACATTTTTAAGTCTCCTGTAACTTTTTTAAACTGCTAGATTTTGCTAAATTTTTTGTTAATTTTAGAAAGAAGGGAATGCAATTTGTTAGAGAGCGACAGGGTTTTGTTTGGTTTTTACTGATGTTAAATCAGTACCATTTTTAATTATCTATCACAGTGCTACCACAAAATACAGATCATGCTGACCCCCAGAAAATTAACAAACTCTCATTTAAAAGAAGGCACCCTGAACCTGAAAGTCCTCAGCTGGGACAGGGATCCAATCAGCAGGATTGTGGTAAAATATGATCACCTTTTGCTTTACCACGCAGAGTGCTTAGTTAAAGTAAAAGGCAGGTGTGTATGTGCTCTTATCTTTCTCCCACATGGCAACTGTGTGTGATAGCCTTAAAATCCATAAATGGGATTTTACTCAAGGCAGAACAGATCCTGACCATCTTGTAAATTATGTTAAAGAAATAGATGTTCTAATGAGTGATTAAAAAACTTCTAAGAGAGCATGACTACATGACTACATGTGCGAAGGGGTGGAGGAATGGGCCCTGGTGCAGAAGATGGAATGTGGCCTTCCTGGCTCCCCTCCTAGCAACAGTGGATGTACCTGCACCAGGGAGTGTGGCCCCCAATGCAGGTGCATCACCTGTCCTAATTATAGCTATGCTCCGCAGTAGCTGACACTAGTAGTATAAGGGGTCTATTTTCAAATTAAACTTCGGTGAGAACAATTGATGGGAACCAATCAGGAGCTGTTTCTGGAGTAGAATGACTTGGCAGAAAGGGGACATGTGACCTCTCTAAGGGTGAAAACAGACATGATGCTAACTCCACTCTCACACCATTTTAACATTTCTTGTACGTGTTGCAGGGCAGTATTGGTGCCCTATGCAGCCCTGCAACATGCATACGAAATGTTAAAGCGGTGTGAAAGTGGAGTGAGCATCATGTCTGTTTTCACCCTCAGAGATCCCCATGGTGTGCTGGACCAATCAGTGTGGGTTTCAGAATGCTAGCAAGGGAAAATGCAGGCCACTTGCTGGTTTTGACTGTTAAAGCCCTAAATGGTTTGGGACCCAGTATCTGAAAGATCGCCTTTCCTTCCATGCCCCATTGCAGTCCCTGTGGTCTGTCGGGGGCACCCTCCTGTGGATTCCCCTGTTACTCTTTTTCATTTGGTGGGGGCATGCAGGAGGGCATTCTCAGTTGCTGTCCCGATGTTGTGGAACTCCCTCCCACTGGAGGTCTGTCTGAGTCTGGACCTGAGCATCTTTTGGAGGCAGTGTAAAACCTTTCTTTTGGTTAAAGCATTTGGTAGGCAGGGATAGGAAGATGGATTAGGTGGGAGGTTGCTGGAGGGTGGGAGTGGGTTGAGTTTGCGGGTGGGATTGTATTTTAAATGTTTTAGAATTGCATTTCATGTCTTTTGTAAGCCACCCTGAGCCTTAAGGAAGGGTGCGGTAAAAATTTAAATAAATAAATAAATAAAATTTGGATGCCGTTTCCGAGGTAAGCTGACTTGGCAGAAAGGGGGTCATGTGACCCCTCTAAGAAGTGCCCCTGCCTCCCTCAACCAATCTGAAAGGTTTTCACTTGTGCAGGCCCACCCCAGGGTCTCTCTAGAGTATTTCCATTGGCTGAGCAGCAGTGCCACCCACATTCAACTATTGCATATGAAAAGGGAGCCATTTTGCGAGGGGCATACCTTTTTGAGCCTTGTGTGGATCAGAGGAGCAAACTGGGGGCTTTTGCTACAACCTTGACTTCTCTTACACCATCAGCCTTGCTGAGGCACCTACATGAAAAATCCCAGCGGCTTACATCACTGATGCTACAACCAGTGAAGCCTTTAGAGTTTATTACTTCCCCACCAGTGTGGAGACGCATAATCAGAAAGCAGTATATTAGTGAAAGTTATGAGGATGAGAATGCTGAGACTGGTCCTCTGGGCCAAAGTTCTTTTAGCACACCATCTATGATGAAAAAACTTGGACAGCATGCACACTGCTGAGGATCCTGAGACAATAGATGTGCCCGAGACAAATGTGGCTTTGTTCCCTTTGTGGTCGGGGAGAATGGGAGATGGGGGTTCACAGCCACCCCAGGACAAGAGGCACAGGTAAAAAGATTTTGTTTTCAGGGAGCTCAGTGGTGGTTGAAAAGGGTTTCTGATATCAGACTATTTGTGTGCACAGAGATGTGGGGGTTTGACTGTCACCAAAGATACTGTTTCAAATCCCTGCCTTTTTATACAAAGTATTTTTTTAAAAGCTGTAACACACTGTTTTCTTCTTTAATTTTTTCCAGGAATTGGATGAGAACAGTTCAGGCCTCTTAGAAGAGGTTAAAAACAAAGTGGAAGGCCCAGCCTGTTTTTGTTGTGAGAGGAACATATTATTCTGCAGAAGTACCTCGGTTTGCAGATGGCAGCAATTGACTTTGTGCCATTTGGAAAAATCAAAAGTGTTATGAAAGTTATAATAAGACCCTGTGTTTATGGGGTTTTGAAAAATTGTCTCAGAGGAAAAAAAATGTATGAATACTGTGATGTGTGTGTTATTCATGTGCCAGTCATCTGTGTGCTAGCTGGATGTCTGAAGATGTGGGGTGGATAATTAAAATGATTTGTAATAGTGTTTGCATCGAGACTGTATTACACATTATAACGATGCTTCCTTATGCTATGCAATGTTTATGTGAGACTAAGGAGACTTTAGATCTAACATTAATGCTTTTTAGTATAGTGGACAAGGCCAGCATCCTTTAAAAGTTTTGGAAAGAATGATAGGCCATCTTATAATCGCATATTTCAGTTTGTTGAGTGTATGCTTTAAAAATTGCATTATAAATAATTTCTTGAAAAAAGATGTTGGCCATAACAAATTATAGTCAGTAAAGCACAAGCTGTTTTGTATTTTTTTTAAAAAAAAACTTTGCAAATAAAATTCATTTGAAAACTCTGTGTATCGGTTCACCCACATTGCGGTATGATGCTTGTAACCTGGAAAAGTGGGGGGCTTTGGTTTTAAAAAACTATTTTAAAAATATCTAGGATTGGGGAAGAAGTTATTTCAGTTCAAACTGAAGAGAGTCCCCCCCCCCGGACTAAGACAGGGATGCCAGGAAAGGGGTGATGAGATTTATTAGTGCAAACTTTCTTTTTAATTTTCAGATTTGGCTGGTCAGAAATAATCCAATCACAATGAAGTAAAGGTTGGGGGGCAGGAGTTTCAGGGGAGTTGTGCTTCTTTTCAGGGGGATACTTTGGGGGGGGGAGACAATATATGCCGCCACACCCCTTTTCTTTATTTTAAAAATGGGAGCTTGTAATTAAAATGGGGGAATTTGGTTCTATACAGCTACTTTTAAAATATCCAGGATTGGGGAAGAGGTTATTTCAGTTCAAACTGAAGAGTGTCTCCAGAGTTCCCCTGTGACTAAGGGTGTTTTTCGACAAGCCCCTTCCCACCCATTACCCACTCCTCATACATGTTGCACGGCCGCATTGGCACCCTATGCAGCCCTGCAACATGATGATGGGTGGGGAGGGGCTTATGACAGGGGTGCCAGGAAAAGGCTGATGAGATTTATTGGTGCAAACTTTGCTTTTAACTATCAGGTTTGGCTGGACAAAAATTAGCCATTCACAATGAAGTGAAGGGGGAAAAAATAAAGTTTTGAGGGAGTTATGCTTCTTTTCATGGTACGTTGGGGGAAAAGACAATATATGGCATTCCTTTTTTAAAAACAACAAAAAGTGGGGGCTGTAATGAAATGGGGAACTTTGGGTCTAAAAAGCTATTTTTAATTTTTAGAACCATCCAGGACTGAGGAAGAGGTTATATCAGTTCAAAATGAAGAGAGATCCCAGGGTTCCCCTAAAACAGGGGTCCCAGGAAAAAATTGATGAGATTTTTGATGCAGTTACAACAGGCTTCAAAGTAAATGGTTTAGGGCCTGCCTCAACATTTCAGAAATTTAAATTTTGATAGAAAAAAAGGCCAAAAAAGTATAAAAACTGGCCATTTCCCAAGGTCGCTTTTAGACGTGCGGTGAACACACTGCATAAAACCACACTGCGTGTAAATATCCCGCATGTGGGATTTAGACATGACATTTTGCGGGTTAAAAAGCCAGTCGTGGATTCTTTTAAAGGCGCTAATTAAATACCTCAACATCAAGGTATTTAATTTGCGGCTTTAAAAGAACGCACAACCGGCTTTAACACGCAAAATGTCACGTCTAAATCCCACACACGAGATATTTACACGCAGTGTGGTTTTATGCAGCATGTTTGCCATGGACGTCTAAAAGCAGCGTAAAGCACCTTCTCTGATGAGAACAGGGAAAATACTGTTCATTGCTCAGCAAATGGAAAAACTCTAGAGGGATCCTGAGGTGGGCTGGCACACCTGAAAACCTTTCAGATTGGTGGTGGGGGCAGTTCTTACCCCCTTTCTGACAAGTCATCCTAACCCAGAAATGGCACCTGAATTGCCCACATCTTCTCTTGGGGAGGTACTAGCACTCTGGAACCAATGTGAATTGGTTCAGCACAGTGGGAGAACTCTTAGAGGGGTCATGTGATCCCTTTCTGTTAACTCATCCTACCACGGAAACAGCGCTTGAATGGTTCACCTCTCCTTCAGGGGCACGTCTGTGGTGCCAACCCCATGCCGATTGGTCAAGGGCAGTTGGAGAAGTTCTTATAGGGGTCATATGACCCCTTTCTACCCTAAACCAGAAATTATTCATTAATTCATTTAGGCTCAGGGTGACTTACAATCCATAACAATAAAATTAATGCAATAAAAACTCCCCCCCTCCCCTTATGGCATTCGATTGGTTCACCCCTCTTCAGGTGACAGCCTATGGTGACAAAACGTTTTCTGATTGGTACAGGGTGGTAGGAAGAGTTCTTATAGGCCTTAACTAACCCCTTTACCAGTCAGGGTCATGTGACACATGCCCCAGACGTTTTACCCCCTGGGGAGGAAGACTTCTGCTGTCTGGGGGCAGGGCTTAGGTTTGGCTGAAAGTAGACTCCTTATGCTACTAGTGACAGCTTCTGCAGGGGCAAGCTATAACAGGGACAGGTGCTGCACCTGCATTGGGGCCCAAGCTCCCTGGTGCATGTACATCCTCTGCTGCTTAGGAAGGGAACCAGAGAGACCCCATTGCAGCTTCTGCACCAGGACCTATTCCAACCTAGCTACATCCCTGCGCCAGTGTATGTTGGCACACAGAAACGAAATAGGGACTAAAAACAAAACAAAAGCTTGTGTGCGAGTGGCCACAGGCCACCCCTCTGTCTTGATGGGTGAAGGGAATTAAAATCAAGGGCATTTCAAGAGAACTGTGCTGTCTCTAGTACTGGCTCCCTCTTCCTCTAGACTTTGTACTACCCAATCTGCTCCGCTTAACTTGGGATTCAAATATAACAAGTGGATCTGGGAACTCTTGGAACAGAGTACTTCTCACCCACCTTGCAATATCAAACCCATAGAAGATCCCATTCTCTTCAAGATAGAGAAACTTACTTCAGTAGCATCATAGTCAAGAAGATATTAATGAAAAACAGGCTCTCTCATTTCTCTGGTCTTGAAAATACTCTTTCAGTTCCTGGAGGGATAGGGAGATGAGGAGGAGTTTGGCACACAGTGCTGTAAACACTGGGAGAGGTTGGATAGATGGATCATAGCAGATACTGTTTGTACTACCGTAAGGATACCACTCTAGACAAGCTATTTAGAGATCTGGCAAGCCCATCACATGTTCTTTCCACAAGTTATAATATTGGAACACCACTTAGAACTGCCCAAGAGCTTTGCCACCACTACTATCACTGATCAATTTCTTCAGACTCAAAACTGGGGTTGGGGTGGGGGAAATCTGGAACACCTTTGATTTCTACAGGGAGTTTCTCCTTCCTGCAATTATAGGGGAGGGAGAGCAGGTGCCCTTCCAACCATGCCCCTTAGCTATGGTGGACACCATGTCAAATTGTTTGCTAGACTTGTCTTTCTGAAGGTGGTTGTCGGAGTTTGAAGACCCATGTGGAAGGTTTATGGCCGTTTTTAAATGGATGGGGGGAGGAGGATGGGGGTGCTTGTGCGGTGGGTGGGTGTCCTTTTACACGAAAACACACACACCTCCACCCACCGTGGCCAAACACCCATCCCCCCCCACCTCTGTCCGTGTAAAAACGGCCCGTGTTCCACAGGGCAACCATTTGGATCGATGTCCACATTGGGTGTTTTTAGCTAGACCACCCCCGGACCTGCTCTGGGGTGGCCAGCTCTTCATCCCCCATGCACAGCCCTGACAACACCAGATTTCAATGGACCCAGCAGCTGCCACAGAGCTGCAGGTGGATCAGCTGCCACTCTCGGCCACTGCCCACAGCTCTATGGCATTGCCGGAAAAAACCCTGACCTGAAGTGGAGCTGTAGTAGCCTGTCTGCTGAGTAGATAGACTGCTGCTCCACCCCTGGCTCATGTTCCAGTTTTGGGCAGCCTGTTCCACTTGTAGTGCTCTGGGTGCTTCCCCGATGCTTTAGAATTCCCTTCCCCGAGAGGTTCATTTTAAAATTTATTTTATTTATTATTACATTTCTATCCCGCCCCTCCTGCACACAGCTCGGGGCGGCTTACAGTCATAAAACAACAATATAAAACAGTTTAAAACACATAAAACATTCCAAAAATATTCAAAACATAAAATAAACAGGGCCTGGGATATAAAACCATTTCGGATGAGGGAGATAAATCACCTAACCCCTGCCCCTCCCCAAAGGCCTGGGTGAACAGCCAGGTCTTGCATTTTCACCGAAATAAAAACAAGCTAGGGGCCAGAAGGGCCTCCTCTGGTAGGGAGTTCCAGAGGCGCAGCCCGGCCACCGAGAATGCCCTCTCCATTGTGGCCCCCCGCTTAACGCGGGGGACCTCCAAGAAGGCACCCCCGGCAGACCGAAGTAGCCACTCCGGGGCGCAGAGGGCGAGGTGGTCCCTGAGGTATGAGGGGCCGAGACCGTTAAGGGCTTTATAAACCAATACCAGCACCTTGAACCTGGCTCGGCACGCTATTGACAGCCAGTGCAGAGCTTGGAGCACTGGTGTTATGTGCTCCCGGTGACCTGTCCCCGAAAGGAGACGGGCCGCCGCATTCTGCACTAGCTGTAGCCTCTGAACCAGGCACAAGGGAAGCCCCACATTTGAGCCCGAGTGTCTTCCAGAGGTGGTGAAAGACTTTTTTTTTAATTTTAAAAGGCATTTGGTGGGTGGGGATAGGGGATTGGGATGGTCTTGGGGTTTGGGAAAGGGGTGGTGGTATTGGGTGGGTTTGTGGTGGTTTTCTCCCCTATTTTAATGTTTTTATTATTTGTAAGCCACCTTGAGCCTCTGGAAAGGGTGACAGCCCAACAGGAAATAGAACAAGGGATGTGCGAACAGAACACAGTTCGCATGTTTGGACGTTCAGTCGTTCGGTCCGAAACCCGAGTTCAGGTTCGGTTGTTCGGTTCGGCAGAGTTCGGTTTGGCTGAACTTGGCCGAACATCCGAAAATAGCGCTATCAATACTGATACCAATACTGAATTATTATTTTTTCGGTATCGGTATCATTTGGCCCTGAAACCACCCCTGGTCTCCACCCCTGGTGCCAGGAAGTCTGCTCCTCAGCTGCCTCTCCCTTCCAGTCACATTTTTCCCACCCAAAGACACATTTTCCCCACCCCTGAACTCATCCGAACTCATCTGAACTTTTCCGAACTGTTCAGCTGTTCGAACGTTCGGTCCGAATGTTTGGTTCAGTCGTCCGAACAGGCCGAGTTCGGCCCGAACTCTGAACATCCAAATTGCGTTCGCACATCCCTAAATAGAACTGGCATCAGCCAACACTCCCGCCAGTCATTGGCTGGGAGGTACTGATGGCAGAACCTCCTTGCTGGTAGTGTGCTGGGTAGTTGCTCGTCAGCTCTCTCCCATGAACTTGGAAAGTACTCAGGTGTGGCCTTCCCAATGGAAGCCAAAGTATTTATTTCTTTTATTCATATTTCTATGCTACCCTTCCTGTAGAGGCTCAGAGCAGCTCTGACAGGGTGGCTGATTGGGGGCTAGATTTTTCTGTACTCAACCAGATTGGCCTCAGATCTCTTCTATTTACAATAAAGCTGCAGCGTGATTAAACCTATGCATTAATTCTCATTCCTTTTCTTCCAGTCTTGCCTGACAGTGAGCCTTTTGTGTTCAAAGGACGGAAAAAGAAGAGTAGAATTCTTTGTTCCTTAAAAAAACCAACAACATATTTTGAGGCAATGCGTTCACTACCAGAAGGGAGAAGCACATCTTCCTTACTGGAAAGAAAACAACGAAAAAAATTATACAGGGGGATGATTAGCTGACTGACTAGTCAGCTAGCTGACTGTGAGGGCGGGAGAAGGGGAGAGTGATAGAATACCCATTTCATGTTCACGCCCATACAGGTATGGTAAGATGTTTTTCTGGTTCTTTCACCTTGATCTTCCAGGTGGTTGAAAACAATGCTCAAAGCAAACAGTGCTGGTGGAGCATCATCTTCTCTTGCCTTTTCTTTTCCAGCAGGAAGGCATCTTTATTGATGTCTAACAGAAAGTTTTACCATGCACCTATCTGAATCAATGGGGACAGCATCTGGAAATCTTGTTTTTTGTTGTTGTTGTTTTAAATTTTTTTTACTAAGCCATACTTTCCAGTTATTAATACTAATATTTATCACTGTGAAGAATATATGGCCTACGTGACACTGTGCGCCTGATGTTCTGGGTCTTAGGTATATATTTTCTGAAAGAAACCTTTATAGCTGATTGTTATGGGACATTGAAAGCATTACCTCCAATAGTAGCTTGAAGCAATACAATAATTACTCATGTACCAATTTGACATTTTTATTATAATTAAACTATTTTATAGTTCTGTTTATGTTACTAGCATTACAAGATGATCTCAATGAACTTTTCTTTACACTCACTGAACATTTTACAAATTACAGTTTATGCTTTATGTTCTGGGGCTTATTTCTCTCAGTGGGATCAATTTTCCATTACAGTCCCGGCAAATTATCTTGCTTTGGAATAGTTCAGTGAAGGGACAAAATTTTAGACAATAGTAATAATCATGTCATTTTAAAAACAAATCTTCAATCAAAAGTGGCATCATCATTTTTTAAATTGCAAAACACTGGGTAAAAGTTATGCTGTTCCAGAAAAGTAAATGAACTGAAGGAAATAAGCAGAGTAAATATAAGCATTTTATATAGGAAAAAACAGCATAAAAATCTGCAAAATGAGATGACTCAACACACTGAAAGTTAAATTAAATTAGATAACTTTGCCATAATATTTAAATTTAATTTTTTTATTTAAATTTTGTGGCACTTAATAGCATTGCAAACGTAGGGCAACACCAAGCCATATGATTACATTTCTGTTTGTGAAAGAATTTTCAGCATCAGTTTAACATGGGGCAATGTGACTGATGCTAAGTAGCTAGACGTTTTTGGTTTGACTCGAGCAGTTTTGGTGTGTGATACTGGGCTTGTTTTTTGAGTTTATAGAAATTGTTTTGAATATTATGCAAACATCCTACAAAGTCATCATTGTCATACATAGGTACCTGCATTTGGGGTTTGCAATTAAGCAAAATATTAATTTGCAATTGCTATCATGGCATTTTATGAGCAATACAGTCATCAAAATAATTAAAGAGACATCAAATTTTCAAATTTTATTTTATTATTGTACTGGCACATTGGCCTTGACAAACACAATAAATGATAACTGACAGATATATAAAAACATAAAAGAATTGTACAACATAGATAAAATTGAAATAACAAAAAATAAAAAGAAATGAAATTAGGAACAAATAAAAAACGGAAAATCAGTACCCAAATTAATACAGCACCATTTTCCGGATATTAAACTGACTGGGAGGTCCTCTGAGTTTCCAAGCAATATTTTTTTGCTGTAACCGCAAAAAATGGCCACTGCTCGGGTTACTTCTGGGGATCTATCCCTAAGCAAAAAAAATAAGCCTTTGCAAATCAGATTTTCCTTCTGGATACCTCATGGACAACCACATTTGGGCTCTAAGCTCACTATACAGTGGACAATACAAAAGATAATGCGGGAGATCCTCAACAAACTTCTCCTTACATATACAGAGACAATCAGAATATCTCCGAGCAACGTATCTCCCCTTGAGGATTTCCATCACCATAGTCTGACATCGCAATGACGTGAAGGCATATCGCAGTTTAGGTTGTAAAAGACCACCCAAATAGGCTGGGCATAGTTGCCCCGCTGCCCAGTACCTATAATATGGTGCTGTTTTTGTATTTGCCACAAGCATTCTATTTCCCTGGAGGTCAGTATCCTTCGATCTCTCCTGAATGAGTTTAAACCCCTGTTTGGTTGTAAAAACCGAGAGGAACTCGGGGGAGAAACCTAGATCGCATATTCTCCTTTTTGCCATCTTCCACCAAGGACTAGAAAGGCCCAACATCTGATTATATTTTTCCAGACATAGTCTAACCAGGGATTCAGGGAGGGTATGGATTGATTTCACCCAAAAGCCAAGGATTAAGTCCCCACACCTTCTTTCCCAGGACATCACCCCGGTCTCCAAAAGGCACATAGCCGAAATCGTACTTCGTGGGATCCCCAGCAATTTCTTAACAAAATGTTTTTGAATTCCAGCCAGGGACTTTACCACACTAGGGTCACTTCCCCACACTGGGACCCCATAAGATAGCTTAGTCAGTACTTTGGCTACAAAAACCTTTAAGGCCGGGAAAAGCATGTGCCCCCATGAGAATAGTAAAATCTCAATATCATAACAACCACTGAGTTTACAACTTTCCTTAGAGCATCCACATGTGCCCTCCGGGAGCCATTGAAAGAAAAAAATCAAACCTGGGTACTTAAAGTATTTTACTTGTTGTAGAGAAACACTTCCCATTCTCCAACTGAATTCCTTATATACTGGGGCAAAAATCATTATTTTAGTTTTTTCATAATTTACTATTAAACTATTTTCTACACAGAGGCAATCAAAATCCATTAATAATCTCTTAAGTCCAAGGCGTGAGGAAGACAACAACACCGCGTCATCTGCGTAAAACAAGCAAGCCGCTTCCCCCCCAACCTAGGTGCCATGTATTTATCCTGTGCTGTTAAATTCACAATTAAATCATTTATATATAAATGAAAGAGCGAGGGGGCCAATATACACCCTTGTCTGACCCCCTTCTGTACCAGGATTGAATCAGAGAGGGTAGGGTACCCTTATTATTCAGTTTCACTCTCATAGTAGAGTCTGTGTAAAGGGTCTTCATAAGAAATAGGACCAGGCCGCCTCCCCTGGCCGGGCTTGGGCTCCGGGAGCTCAGCCGGGGCTTCCAGGTTTGTCCCCCTGGCTCCGGAGGCCTGGTCAACCCGTCAGGATCAGGCCTGGCTGCGGAGGATCGGGCCCGTCAGGGGGACCAGGCCGCCTCCCCTGGCCGGGCTGGCGCTCCGGGAGGTCGGCCGGGGCTTCCAGGTTTGTCCCCCTGGCTCTGGAGGCCTGGTCAACCCAAGTCAGGATCGGGCCCGGCTGCGGATGATTGGGCCCGTCAGGGGGACCAGGCCGCCTCCCCTGGCCGGGCTGGGTTGGGCTGGGGCTCCGGGAGCTCGGCCGGGGCTTCCAGGTTTGTCCCCCTGGCTCTGGAGGCCTGGTCAACCCAAGTCAGGATCGGGCCCGGCTGCGGAAGATCGGGCCCGTCAGGGGGACCAGGACGCCTCCCCTGGCCGGGCTGGGGCTCCGGGAGGTCGGCCGGGGCTTCCCTGTATGTCCCCCTGGCTCTGGAGGCCTGGTCAACCCAAGTCAGGATC
>QEPC01009705.1:3013632-3031203 GCA_003113815.1 Sphenodon punctatus
CCCCTCCATACGAAAAACCCCGTGCTTAGGAGATAATACTTCTTTATAGACCTGTTCCACATGAACCGCCCGCAAGGTTAATTGCTGCCTTTTTTCCCAAATACAACCAGCTACCTCAGGAGAAACAAAATGCACATGAATCCTACACTTATCTCTCATTAAATATAAATGATCCACCTTAACTATATCCTTACTAGTTATTGGCACTGTAAGTATGACCCTTAAATGCTCTGCCACATATAGGGCAGTGCCCCAAAGTGGCATATGCCCCTAGGCAGCAGAAGTATGTGGAGCACTAATACATCACTCTGTGATCTATATGTTATACCTGTCAAAGGAGTGTTTTCCACTGTTTTTACAGGAAAGGAATCCTCAGGGATATATATACATTCCTCTCATAGAAAAAACAATGAGATGAACGATAAATTGAGTTTTGTGCCCTTGACCTTCCTCCCTGTAAAAAGACCTTTGCACCTGTCTCTTATCACAGGCCTCTAATGGGACAGGTGTCTGCACTTTAGACAGCAAGGCATCCCCGGTTCCTTGAATCTTACCATCTAAATGATGCCATAAAACTTCTCACCCCTTTCATTGATGCCATTAGATCGTTTAGCTGTGTAAACAGGTATTGCACTATTGTTGTCATCTGCGATATATGCTTTGCCAATAAATGATTCGTGCCTTCCACAAGAGTTGCGCTCTGGAGACCTTCCAGGAAAGAAACAGTCTTCCTTCCATTCCCCTCCTCGTTCAAGGCTCTTCCTACTGAAGTTTGCCCCATAGGGGAATGTTGCTCTACACAACAGGTCTCCTTCCCCTTCTCATCTAATTCTTGTAAGGCTAAATATCTAGTTTGTAATAAGATATTGCCCCCCAGGTCTTTAGTAAGGAAAGCTTCCATTTTCCTCTGTTTTGATGTGGGAGACAATACCACTGCAATGGAGTGAGCCCGTTTCTGTTTGGGAGGCATACTGATTTAAAACTAAATGTCACAGAACCGATGCCAATAATGTTAACAACAATAATTGAAAGATAAACAAGACAAAACAACCTACCCTCAACTAAAAACAAAAACAACCTAGTCCAAGATAAAATAAATAGGGCAATAACAATAAAAATATCTATATGACCAACAATACACAATAAACAATACTTATCAATAACGGAGGGAGGTCTCGCGGAGATACAGTCAACAAAGGCAGCGTTTCCAGCAAACACTCCCGGGCACTGTTAAGGGCACTCTGAGGGTGCGCGCCCTTGTACGCGCAGCCCTTAGGCGCGCTGCCCAGGCGCACTGCCCAGGCGTGGCCATAGGCTCAGCTGCTACTTTTAAAGTCCCCGCAGGTTCGTGGCTCTGCCCCTGACTCTCACTCCGAGGCTCCACTCCTGCTGACAGCTGCGTGCAGGTCAGTCCAGCTCCCCACCAAGTCCCTCGCTCCTCACTGGGCCGTAGGCTCAGCTGCTACTTTTAAAGTCCCCGCAGGTTCGTGGCTCCACCCCCAACTCGCGCTCCGAGGCACCTCTCCTGCTGAGAGCTGCGTGCGGGTCAGTCCAGCTCCCCACCAAATCCCTCGCTCCTCACCAGGCCATAGGCTCAGCTGCTACTTTTAAATGCCCCGCAGGTTCGTGGCTTCACCGCCAACTCGCGCTCCGAGGCGCCTCTCCTGCTGACAGCTACGTGCGGGTCAGTCCAGCTCCCCACCTAGTCCCTTGCTCCTCCAAGAGACACATCAAAGTTGTACTGAACAAGCCATTTATCTGGGATAGCAGAAGGTAAGTCTCAAACCATTACAGAGGATCTCATCATGGAACTGTTTTTAATAGTTGTTAATTCTTTCTAATAATAAACAATGAGGCGATGATGAGCCCTCATTTACACAGAACCTTTTAGCCAAGGATCTCAAAGTGTTTGTTACAAGTTGTACTGGATTAATTAACCTTAAAACCACATTGAGAGGTTGGCATTATTATGCCCATTTTACAAAAAGGGAAATGAAGACATAGGCCCTTTTCACACAGACACTCTAACACTGATCAAATGGGCGTTACATTTTATTATACATGTTGCAGGGCATCCATAGAGCACACCTGCAGCCCTGCAATGTGTATAGTAAAATGTAACACCCATTTGATCAGTGTTAGAGTGAAAAGGACCATATAAAACCATGTGACTTGCCCAAAGTCTTAAAGGAATTAAATTTGCTGAAGTCACAAATCGCAGTCACAAATCTAGAAACAAAGCCTGTATCATGACACTTGATCAATTATTTTTTATTTAAAGTCTATCCTGCCGTTCACCTACGGCTCAGGGTGGCCTACAATATTAGACACACAAGATACATTAAAATCCCTTTAAAAAGCCATCCTTATCCCTAAAACCCACTCACCCCAACCCCTATCCCCACCTGCCAAATAGAAAGGTTTGACACTGCCTCCGAAATATGCTCAGGCTCAGACTCCGATGGACCCCTCAGGGGGAAGGGAGTTCCACAATACTGGAGCAGCAAATGACAACACCTCTCTGCAGACCCTTATCTAATGTCCAAGATTGGCAGGTGGTACCAGCAAGAAAGCACTCCTAGTCAACTACTAGGGTCGCGGGGGAGCAAGATAGGAAAGGCACTCTTTCAGATATGTGGGGCCAGAGCCATTTAGGACTTTAAAAAGTCAAAAGGAGCACCTTGAATTGGGCCAGAAAGCTATAGACAGCCAGTACAGAGCAGACTGCAAAGCACAAGTGTAATGTGGTCACAGTGGTGGTTTTTACACGGACGCCCCCCACCCCCCCACTGCTCAGTGTTTGGGCGGGTGTGTGGGGGGGGATCTGTGTAAACAGCCAGTGGTGGGTGGGGGGATGGGTGTCTGCTCAGTGTTCGCCCATGTGAACACCGAGCAGGATGGGTGGGAGTGTGTGCGCGCTCTTGTACAACACCCACCTCCACCCATTATCCACCCATCTCCACCCATGGAGTCCTCCGGAAAACTGGAGGAGGCTCTGTGGGTGGAGATGGGTGGAGGTGCAAGTGTGCCTATGTAAACAGACACACACACCCCTCCACCCACCGTGGCAAATCACCCATTTCCCCCCTCCCACCTCTGTCCATGTAAAAAGGCCCAGTGTCCCATTGCTGAAAGGAGCCAGGCCACCATGTTCTGCACCAACTGCAGCTTCTGAACAGTCACCAAGGGCAGCCCCACGTAGAGGGCATTGCACTAGTCTAGCCTTGAGGTAATAAAGACTTGGGGTGTTTTTAAACAAGCAAGGTGGGCAGGGGGTTGTCCATGTCTGCTGAGTGGCATGGCTGCGAGGCACCCACATATGTGAGGTGTGTCGGGAGCGCTTCAAATGGGCGGCCTCCAGCATGGCTAACCTGGCCACGGAGGCAGCAACCGTACATTCAGCTGCCCTGCATGGGACATTCCTGATTTTTCCACAGTGGTCCATGCATGGCCACGAGTGGCCGCTGCATGGGTCATGGGAGCATGCATCCTCATGCTCCACCTTCATACAAGCAGCTGGATGCATGGTCGGGGGGGGGAGGGGGCATGCCTGGACATATCTCATTTAAAAACACCCATGGATGATGATGGCCACAGATGGAGCTGATCAAAAGCACTTCTGGCCACCGCTACAACCTCATGTTCCAGGTGCAGCAAAGGATCCAAGCACTCCAAGGCTGCGAACCTGGGTAACCAGAGGGGGCTGGACCTTGTCATTGACAGGAGTTCCAATCCCTTCCAAGTTGCATGACCGGCCAACCATCATCACTTCAGTCTTGTCTGGATTCAGCTTAATCAGCTCACCCTCATCCAGTCCACAACAACAGCCAGGTGGTATTGAGTAAGCATAAGCAATGAGACTGTAGGACCTGGGTCAGATGAAAGAGAGAGGGGTGGAGTTGTGTCATCAGCATACTGATGGGACTTCATTCCAAACCTCTGAATGATCTCACCCAGCAGCCTCAGATACACATTGAACAAGAGTGGAGACAAGACAAGATGGAACCCTGCTAGAACACTCTCCCTGGCAGAATGTAAACCGATTGGAAGGGTCAAATAGTAACTCATATATAGTCCATTCTTATCCTTTGTGGCAAGATTTATTTTGCTTTTACCAAATCCATCCTTAATAAATGGATGTGAAAATATGGACAACCTATTAATTAAAACATCTACCAGGAAGTTTCAGAATGGTCACTTATACAAGTGCAGCTGTTGCAAACAGTGCCAAACACCTAACACGAAATTCAAACTACAAAGCTTAAGGTTTTGCCATATTTCAAGTAGTAGAATGATGTTGTAGTTGGAAAATCCAATTTCTTACTTTATCTGACAATATTTTAAGCCCCCTTTTTGTATCATTGGAGCTATGCCAAAGGAATTTGGGAGCTGGCCTTACAATAGTCCACTAGCTGTGTTAGGTCTTGTTTATATTTTGGCCAAACTTTTAAAGGAGGAGAAAATAATAAAAATAGCACTGAGCATTGCGGTTTAAAATGCAGATACAATACTAAAAAGCCTTCTGAACGCCAACTGCTCCCTAACAGCACTAGAACTATCAGGGAGTTCAGTGGTTGCCAGGACCGAATTAGATTTTGAGAATCTGAGATGTCTATGCTAGCAGAAAATTCACCAGTCACTTCTTATTTTATAAAATACAACTTATTTCAGCAACCAAGGGTGGTTTTAGATGAGATGGGGAATTTGCAGGTTCAAAAGACTCCCGTGATCCCTCAGACGCATGAGGTAGTGGGAGTGCCTTTAAACGAGCAGCCTGATCACGTGACAGTGAAGGGGGCGGGGGACCCAGAGGCATGTGTGTGCTCTCCCCGGCTGCCCTGTGAGTGCTCCTACGCCTCCCTCCCCCACCCATCAGTTGTTTGTTCAGGCAGCCAGGGAGAGCATGGCAAATATGGCAGCAATCTCATGGAACTTGATATGCAGATGTGAATGTCATGACAGTCATGGGAGTCTCATGGAAGATTTAAAATGCAGATTAGTGCCCTCATTATCAAGGTTTTACTAATCAGGGAGTTTTCCCAAACAGCTCTTGCAAGAGACTTTACACAAGCAGATAATTACACCATTTACTGTGAACCTCACAGGTTTGTGTCTTGTGTAAAAATGCCATAAGAACACCATCCTAATAGTCATCCTCCTAAATTGTTAACATTTTATCAAAAGAAAAATAGATTAAATCTTTAACAAGAGCAGAGTTATACCTTCACAAACTGATCGTGCCAAGTGGAGTGATATAAAAGAATTTTCTCTACTGAGACTGCTTTCCTGTTTTTGGTCCACTCCAGCTACTATCTATCATTAATGCCTTCCTAGCATTTTTTACGGCATATACAATTCTTGCCTGTCTTATCATTTGCACAAGAAAGACAACGTGTGCTGTTTCTTGCCATTTTAACCAGTTCCCCATTTGTTCTTTAGCACAAACCTAAATTGTTCCTGGAACCATGCCTATAGAAACTAAACTGTAATATGTTTACATAATATATAATTATATACATGCTGTTACCTGTCCACAGCCACTTTAAAACAACTTGCAATATGAAAAGCAGAAATGAGTCCCTTTACTAATCTTTCTGTCCAGATTACTTCTCTTCTTTTAAGGATTGCAATTATACCTTTGAAGGCAGAGTAGATGCATAAAAGTCACATTTTCCAGCTTGGTTGCATACAGATACATAGCTAAATCTTTTAATTAAGGATTTAAGACTCATCAGCAACCACAGAACTACTAGTAATTTCAAAGGAACCTCAGTGGGAGCTGTCAATGCTGAGAACGTTCTGTCTGGAAATCATGCCTTTTACTTATGGGCCACAACAGAGGGGCCAAGTTCATGGATGTGCTGCTGTAGGAGCAGTGTGTGGGGTGTGTGTGTGTGTGCACACGGCGCACACCCATCCCTCCTGCATTCCTACACATGGAGCAACCAGCATTGTTGCTGGTTGCTCCGTGCCTGAGGGGTGGGTGGGGATGCGTGGGTCGCGGGAGCATGCCCCCTCCCCACATTTACACAGGTGGTTCCCCCATGTGGACAATGAGTGTCCATGCAGGGGAGCGTCTCATGTAAAAAGGGCCAAAGTTCCCTAATGATAAGCACTCAAGTCTGAGAATATTAGCCAAAATCAACATGGGAAGTGTAGCTAGCAGATGGTTCACAGCACATAGAAATGAGTGAATCATAGCACTCAATTAGTTTAGTCTACCAACACAAATCAAGTGGTGAACTGTGTTTACACTCCCAGACAAGTTTCAACTTATAGTCTTTGATCTTGTGACAAGATTAATATTTTAGAACTGTTTGTAGCATTTATTATATCTAGAACAGAAAAAAACCATTTACAGTGACAGTTTCTTCTTAATTAAATAGAACATTGGTTTATATAACAGATTTATTAGCAATGGTGCACAGTTCTGTGATTCTTTTTATACATATCAAACACATCTCTTCCACACGTTAAACATATTGATGTGATGGTTTTTGCTCATAAAGCAAATGTATTATGAGCAAAATAAATGTTTGTCTAAGAAAAACTTTATACAGATACATTAAAATATTTTCCTGTTCAGTAATTATTTCATATTTGTTTGTAATTTTATTCAAATACACAATGCTTTCAAAAGGAACATTATAAATCAAGGCACTAGTTATAAATATTTTATTAACAGATATTTTAAATTTCTTAATGACGTGTGAAAACACATTGTAAAGCCAGTTACATGACATCTTCAGGTCTAAGAATTGCTTTGAAAGGAATGGTTTTAACAGTATCTTGAAAATGTTTTAAAATATTTTGCATGCTTTACTACATATTTTTGTAACATAGTTAAGAGTGACATTTGCTCAATTTTTTTCTTTATAAATTGAAACCAGAACTTCAAACAGTATCGCCTCTGAATTTCATGAAGATTTGAATTTAGATCCTCCTATCCTTTTCTGTCTTACATGTTTTGTTCTGGATTGAATCTAAGCCCAGAAAAGACATTTTTCTAGTTACAAATCAGATGTGGACAAAATGTCACAAGACCAGCTCTTCTTATGAAAATCATTTCAAGACTTAACACCAGCTTATCTCATGAGATTTTGGTTCTTGGTTCTTCCCTACCAATTCACTGCAAATGTGCTCTTGCAACTCTGGGTAAAATGGCAGGTGACTCTGAAAGATGCATGGGTTTTTTCATAGCTACCAAGTTTAAGCAGTTCCTTGAATGTTATGTTTGCATAGGTGAGCAAACTTATTCTGATTCTGCCTGTCTCCGTCTAACAGTAATAAATTAATATTTCCTTCCTAGTATTTTAAAGCACCTTATATTTCCCAAGACGTATGTCAATATTAATTTACCAAAACAAAAACCCTCATGGTTTAAAAAACTGTTAAAAGGCACAACCGTTTGAAAAACAAAAAACTTTCTTCTTCAAAAGCATTGCACAAAATGATTTTTACTTTAGCTTAAACTCCAAATACCACAAAAATTCGTTACAATTACAATTAAAAAAAACATTTAACTACATACATTACAACAAAACAAATGCCAAAAAGCATGGAAATTATTTCAAAATGCTCTACCGATATTTCATAATTTAACATCAGTGTGAACATAAGATATGTACTTAATTCCTTACCATACATACTCTTATTAATATTTATCACTAAGTAAAATTTCACATTTTTTTCATTATTAAGCATTCATTTCTTACCCTAGTTCAATGACAAACAATTTTTTCAAACTGTCTTAACTCTTTCCTTTACATGTATAAAAATTGTATACACTTTATACAATGTAAGGCTGCCATTGTCAGTGTAGACAACTTTATACAATTGGTTGTATATGATGAAATTTTGTGCAAAAGGACAGTTAAGGCAGTTTGAAAAAAGAATTTGTCGTTGAATTATGAGTAATGTAAGTATTGAACTATGAATCGCTCAAAATCCTCCCCACGGAGTGAATGACTAAAAGGCGCCTACTTTTCCATACCACCACGTATGCACGAACCTGCAGAACTGAATTTTGTATTTTTAATAACTCGGTTTTCGCTGCACTGAGCACTATCATGTTAGAGTAACTCTTGGTGGTGATCTCATACTGTAAGCCTCTGAAGTGGGGGGGTTCAAGTCATCTGGGAAGAGGAGATATGGATTGCTCAAAATCCTCCCCATAGAGTGAATGACCAAGAACATAAATAGTGCCATATTGAGTCAGACTAATGGTCCATCAAGCCCAGCATCCTGTCCTCTGACAGTGGCCAATCTCAATTGCATGGGAGAAGAATCAACAGTCACAATGGGCAATCCATTCCCTGTTGCTCACTCCCAGCTCCTGACAGTAAGAATTTCATCCCGTAAGCTACTTGGTTAATAGCCATTAATAGACCTATACTCTAAGAACTTATCCAGTCCTTTTTCAAACCCAGCTAAACTACTGGCCTTGACAACATCCTCTGACAACAAATTCCATAAGTTAATTATGTGTTGAGTGAAAAAGTACTTCCTTTTATTTGTTTTAAATCTGCCGGCAGCTAATTTCATGGAGTGTCCCCTAGTTCTAGTACTATTGGAGAGGGTAAATAACCGTTCCCTATCTACTCATTCCACACCACTCAAGATTTTATAAATCTCTATCATGTCTCTTCTCAGTCTTCTCTTGTCAAGTCTCTCTTTGTATGGAAGCCATTCCATAACCTTAATCATTCTTGTTGCCCTTTCTGTACCTTTTCTAGTTCAGCTTTGTCTTTTTTGTGCTGGGGCAACCAGAACTGCACACAATATTCCAGGTGCGGTCGCACCATTGATTTATATAGAGGCATTATGACATCCTCAGTTTTATTCTCTATCCCTGTGCAAATAACTTCTAACATTCTGTTTGTTTTTTTGACTGCTGCCGCGCACTGGGCTGAGGATTTCAGTGTATTGCCCACAATCACTCCCAGATCCTTTTCCTGAATGGTAACTCCTAGCGTAGTACCCAGCATTGTGTACTCATAGATTGGATTATTTTTCCCTATGTGCATCCCTATGTGCATCAATTTGCTCTTGTCCATATTAAATCTCATCTGCTATTTAGTTTTGTAAGATCCTGTTGCAGTTTTTCAGTTTGCTCATGTGAAGAACTTGGTGTCATCTGCAGATTTGATCGCGTCACTCTTTTTTTTTTTAAAAAAGTTTATATATCTGTTATTTCTTTCAATTTCACACATCCATATTGCATTTTTAAAAAAGTTTATATATCTTTTATTTCTTTCAATTTCACACATCCATATTGCATTTTTAAAAAAGTTTATATATCTTTTATTTCTTTCAATTTCACACACCCATATTGCATTTCCATGTTATTTTCTCTCTTATACAATACTTCCATTTGTCCCCGCACCCCAAAGAAGACAAGCACACAGGAGTTGGAATTTAAAGGCCGCACTCTTTATTCAAATCAGCATTAAGGTCAGAGAGACACTCTGGGTCCAGGTTTCATGTTACTAACCATTATCAAAGGGGGGCCTGATGTCCCTCAGTACCGCCCTAATGCTTCACTGTCCTAGGTTGCTTTCACCCCAGCCGCTCAGCTGGTTGATAAGGCTCTCACCCTGTAGCAACCCAAAGAAGGCTGGAAGGTGAGGGCCCACCAGCCGGGACTGCCCCTGTCCTCGGCTGAGTTGCTCCTCCCCCATCCTGGGCCTTGTGCCGAACCTGGCCGCCCCTGTTCTTGGTTGGCTCTGGTCCCATCTCTTAAGGAGACGTCTTCCTTCACACCCTAACAACTGTTAAACCAATTACCTGGACCTCCGCCATAGCAAACCGCCACCCTATACTTGGCTGGTTTCGCTCCCATCATCTGCCCTCTGACCATCCAATAACTCCAACAACTTCTCCTTTAATACTTTAAGATACAATTGGACCCCAACTTCGGAGAGGTGTACTCCGTCTTTCCAATACAGCTCAGGGTGAGAAAAATGAATCTCCTCATGCACAATGCATGGACCACCCCCTGCCAACACTAGCCTGTCTACCTCCTTGTTAATTTTCTTCCTAACCCTATCAACCTTGCCTGGTTTGACTTCATCACGCCATCTAATCCTCTCCAACATGTGTGTCCAGATGAACCTCGTGTGTGGCAAAATCCTTTGCGCCTCCACCCAATCCCGCTTAATCTGCATTACTAACTGCATCCCTGGGGTTCGCGGCAAATTATTCTCCCCCAAGTGAGCCACCATGATATGTGGGTGTGGGCTGCCAGCAATTCTGTGAATGAGGTGCATGAGCTGCTCCCAACTCATGCCACTTCTGGATCGCCACACAATCTCCGCCTTTGCAAATGGGATCTGCTTACTGCCTTGGCGGCCCAACGGACAATGCTGTGACCCATGATCCACACCCTCTTACATGGTCTGGCAACAGTCAACCCTGTAAGAAAACAGACAGACACCATGAAATACAGAACTATATCCCTACTGCTTTAATGAATGGATGTACGAACGGAAGGCGTTGGTCCGCCATCTACCTATGTCCCGAATGCGAGACTCAGGCATACTCTCAGCCGTGGCTAAACTTGCCGCTCCAATTCTAAATGAATGCAATCCGTACCTGTGTTCTGGCAAGCGGTTGAGACTCAAGCACCTATGCATTACCGCCGTAAACTGGCGCCTGGTGAGAAGGGCACCATTGGCGTGTATCAGAAATTGCCCCTGAATACTGGGTCGAATCTGCAGGTACCTGTGGACAGCTACAACTGGACAAAGTGATGGGGACCCTTACCGAGGGTAATAAGTTGGTCTCTATGCCTCTGATCAGTTTTGGAATAACACAGCTTAATTCAAATTAAATTGTCCTGCACATGAATATCCTGGGCCATCACCACCCTGTCAGACATGGAGTTTCGGGATTCAGCCACAAGCTCACTCACCCAAAACGCTCCACAGAAAGCCAGTTTAAATGAGGCAGCAAAAAGATATGTCTCGCCCTGATCAAAACACACCCTGGCCAGTGTGTCATCTAAACTGCTAATGAAGTATGCCGATATGGGCAGCGAGTGTCAGGGACTGGACCCCGATCCCTTGACCAGCTCTCCAACAATCTGCGTATTAATAAAGTGCTATCCAGCAAGGGGTAACCAGCCAACTTGCTGAAGAAAGCAATGGCTGACACCTTGGTGCCTGGGGCGATTGCTGCCTAAGGGCGATTGCAAACTCAATGGCATGCCGCTCAGGGATGGGAAAGCTCGTAGACCAACCGTTACTAGACCTAAATTTTTGGAAATCCTTAAAAGCCCTCCCATAGGCCATGCATGTGGACTTTGCTAACAATCCTTGCACCATATGGAATAGGTCTACCACCCAAGGATCCATGCATCTGGCGGCAATGCTTCCAGTTCGACGGCCACCTCTGGTGCCAACTGGCGGAACCGGTCCATCTGGAGACGAGAGAGCACATCGGCTATGCCATTGCTAACTCCAGGAACATGCTTTGATGTAAACATGATGTTAAACATTAAGCATTGCAATACAAATTTTCTGACCAGTTGAATGACCCTTGTGGATTTTGATGACATTGAATTTATTACATGAACTACTGCTAGGTTGTCACACCAGAATACTACCGTCCTATTTGAAAAATCATCCACCCATAATTGTTCTGCCAGCACAATGGGGAAGAACTCCATGGCGCAGCACACCATCGTCCTCTAAAATAAACTCCGAAACCCACTGTCCCAGCGGCATCTGACTGTACTTGCAGTTCTGCTTCTAAAAGGAGTTCATCCCTCCAGAAACTGACTCCATTAAAGTTAACCAAAAAACGGAGCCATGTCCTGCAATCCTCCTTCATTTCTTGTGTCACCTGAACATGGTAATAAGGGAGCCAATCATTCGAAACCTTAGCATAAAGACAAGAGAGAAAAGCTCTTCCGGGTGTCACTACTCGACAAGCAAAATCGAGCGATCCTAGTAAGGACTGCAGCTGCTTTATGGTGACCTTACTTGCTGCCACAGTTGCCTCCAAAGATTCCCACAAAGCACCCAATTTGTCCAAGGCCAAGCGAGACACACCCTGCACTGTGTCCATCTCAATACCAAGAAAAGACAAGTTCAGTGTAGGGCCCACAGTCTTTTCTGGGGCTAGAGGAACCTCAAGCTCCTGCGCTAAAGCCTGGAATGTCAGAAGCAGCTAACCACAATCAGTGTCCGATTTGCCCCCAAACAAAAAATCATTCATGTAATGAATGACGTTGCACGACTGAGCTCGCTGCCATACCAACCAGTCGTGTAATGTGCTAAATTTTTCAAAAGTGGTGCACGATATCGAGCACCCCATTGGCATAGCCTTATCAAAATAAAACTCACCCTGAAACTGGAAACCCAGTAGATGGAAATCATCTGGGTGAACAGGTAACAGACGAAATGCAGACTTTATGTCGCACTTCGCCAGCAACACCTATGGCCCACACTCTTTGGCTAGCCTCACTGTCGAATCAAACGACGCATACCGCACGGTACAAAGTTCCCATGGTATAGCGTCATTGGCAGATCCCCCTTTTGGGTGCGACAAATGGTGTATCATCCGATACTCGCCCGGGGCCTTTTTCGGCACAATTCCGATGGGGGAAACATGTAAGTTCCCCATCGGGAGATCTGAAAATGGGCCGGCAATGCGCCCTTCTTTGATTTCTTTTAGGATCTAATGTGTCACCAGTACCTCCATACCCACTACAGATTTCAAGTTGTTTACCCACTGCCTCACAGTCAATTCGCCCACTGGTATTCTAAAACTGACCCTGAACCCTTCAGTTACACAGATCACTGCTTCACGATCAGGGCAATTGTGAAACAGCATCAACATCCGATCAGGCGCACTGGAGTTGGGGCCCTTCCCCAAATTCCCCCTCCCCCTTGTGAGGGGCGACCTGGCTGCTTCCCCCTGTTACTCTCCTGCCAGATCCGGCTGCAATGACTTGCGGCGTGGTTACCAGCACAGTGTGAGTTTGCACAGTGTGTTTTGGCACATGCCAAAATCGACAAGGGGAACACCCACCGTTGAATTCCCAGCAGGTTGGAGCCCCTCAGCATGAAACGGATCATTGACAGGTGCCACCCTGCTCTTTATTAACGCATGCCTGCTATCGGCCCTAGGTGCATTCCAACCAAAGGTCAGGTGCATACCAATCCCATTTCATCCCATTTCATCCCAGGCGTTATGGCAGCCCGCTTCCTAAGGGCTTTGTCATAACAAAGCCAAGTGCCTGGGTGTCCCATGTCAAAAGCACACCGAACTATGTCTTGGTATTTGACCAGCTCGGCGGCTCGTAGCGGGAACAGTTGCAGCATAACCCCCAACCATATGGAGTTTGCTGCTGACCAATTGGACCAATTACGGTCTGCCTTTGGCCTTTTAAATACTTCCCTGTCTTTCCCCTCCTGCTTTGCATGAGGATCGGAAATGGGGTCCGTAAACAGCAGGGAGACCAAATCCACATACCCCCCCCCTGCATATCTTTTCCCTAGTGGCTTGCAGCAGATGACACATAGGCTCTGACACATCAGCATACCCACCCACTAGCGGAGAAGGCTCCGTCACTGCAGCTGTAACATGGCACCATGGGGAGCCACATCTTCCCCCCATAGGCCATACCTGTGCAGCCTGGCACCCCGCAATCCCTGAGGGGGAAGGAGCATTCACTCCATATCCTGGCCCCAAGGAAGGGTGGTGACCCTGCTGGCCTGGCCATGGGGCCCAAACCCCATTGCACCCGAGCCTTGACGATGGAGGGGGGGCACGTCCAGCCCAAAGCCATGACAGCACCCCATCCGTGGCCACCCTATATCTTGAAATGGGTCCATTTGATACTCAAAAGTACCACAACCTCAGGGGGATAACAAGGGAATGCCAAAACTTCTAAAAAAAATGAATTCATTTATTTATACAGACCCATGGAGACCAAGAATTAACATATATTGATGTATAGCAGAATTAACATACAAGAACATACCACATTAATACAAATACCAAATACAGTCAGGGTTATAATACAGCCATCAGGAAGTCCAAACTCCCTTAATAAAACCTGTGTGCAGGTATATATTCCCCACTGAAAAAAGTATCCGTGTTGTACACAACTGTGTTTCTGACCCAGATATTCTGGTCTTCTTCAGTAACACTCTGATTGTAATTGCTCTCAGTGGGGGTATCAATGAAACCTTAAATGTCTGAAAGAAGAATATATATACACACACACACACACGAGTTGTTATTAATCTACTCATTTCTAAACCTTACAAGCCTCGCATCATAATTTTCAGGGACCTTATGCTTCCCAAGAGGTTTTTACAAAATATCCATACTTAACTCAACCCAGGATTAATCAAACTATACTCCTACTACAAACTTTTCAGTACTATATACCTCAATATCTCTAAATATCACAAATGATCTGCTCCCCCACTCCAAACCTCCAGTCATATCCACATTTCCATAGGAGGGACAGGAGAGCAACCTTATTCTTCCCAAGATATTCCATTATTATTTATGGACCCAACCCAGGTTTAAGCAGGCTTTGCTATTATTTAACACCAGATACCTCAAGGTCACCAATAATATGCTCCTCAAATCCCAGCCTCCATAACAATACCTTCTCTACTTCTTTTAGGTATCTATGGGGGTGGGGGTGGGGGGAAGGGAGGTAATAGTGTAACCAAAATTCTCATTGTCCCAAGGAGAAATTTCATTGTAACCAACCTACCACATTACAGTTCCCTCAGACCTGTTTGCACTACAATGAAGGGTACAACAGACCCAATAGTTCATACAACTCCTATGCTGTAAGGACAGCCCTTCAAATAGTCTCCACTGGATCCAGGTATCCCACATCAATAATCAGTCCCACTAAAACTGCATTCCCTTCAGGTGGCAGTTATATTTGCCTTCTCACTAAGGCTGAATCTCTGCAGGTTCCTATTTGTAACCCTTTATTGCTATCCAATCCCTAAGGGGATTGTACTTACTTATCTCATCCATAGGGCTATTTCAAAATACCTCCATTCCCAAATAATCTCATAAGGATCCAATAGATATAGGTTAAAACAGATAAATACATCAAAACATCAAACCAATTACCACCATAAATAATGGTTAACATAGAAGTCCTCTTTTTCTTCTTAATTTCTTCTCATTCAATGTATCTACCACATTCTTCTCTCTATAAACCTCATTCAAAAACTTATTTCTTATGCCAACAATGCCCCTTGGCTTGGATACGTCAATTACATGAAACAAATTTACTCCATCAGCCCCAAAATGACAGTCCACTTTCTTCAGAATATATTCATAAATACAAAAGTCCTTTTTCTTCTTGGTTTCCTTCATTCTTTGCTCCTTCTTTCTTTTCTCCAAATATCCTTTAATTCCTCCTCTTTCCTTTCTCTATATATCATATGCACAACATAGGGTGATTTCAGACGTGACGAGATCACGCTGAACCACAGTGAACCACAGTGAACCCCGCAGCGGGGCCAAGGCGCCCTGAACGTCTGTTGGGGGGACAGCACAGGAGGGGGGGAGCCGGGGGTCACGCTGAACATGGATAGGGTGGCAGGGGGAGGGCACCAGCAGCAGGCAGCACAGGACACCCCGGGGACAGCAGCGGTGCCGGCGGAGGAGGAGGCACCCCGCAAATGGGTAATGGGGAGCAAAGGCAAGGGTAACGGGGCAATGGGGTGGCAAAGGGGGGCCAGGGGTACAGGCACACACCCCCGGCGGGCGGCCCGTGAGGCCGTACCGACCGCTACTGAACTGCGACCCCTCTCCCACCCCCTGTCTCCACCAGACACGGAAAATGGCCCGGGCGGGCAACCTCCCGGAGCACACCGGGCCAGCCCGGCCGGAGGTGCACCAGGAAGGGCTGGACGAGGAGGAGGAGGAGGGAGAGGACCCAGCGCAGAGAGGAGGGAGGGAGGCATACCACCACGGGGGCCAGTGGGGACACAAGGAGACCAAGGACTTTATACGGATATGGGGGACCCTCGAGTACCAACTCGAGCTCAAGTTCAACCAGCACAATGAGCAGGTGTACCGCGACATAGTGCGGGACATGGAGGCGGTGGGGCACACCCGCAAAGTGGCCCAGTGCTGGTTGAAGGCGAAAGAGCTGCGGAGGGGGTACAAGGCCATCCGGGACAATAACAGGAGGTCTGGCCACGGAGCCCGGACAGGCCCATACTACGATGCCCTCAACCGCTTCCTCCACATGAAGGGGTCTATAGTGGCCCCACGGCTCGTTGGAAGCGCTGTGGAGCAGGGCAGGGAATGGGTGGAGGTACCCCCTCCCCTCACCGCCTCCCCGGAGGACCCCGGCCCCAGGGCTCCGGACTCACAGGACGAGCGGCCTGGGTGCTCCGTCTCCTACAGCCCCCCCCCCAGACAGCAGCCCGGACACCGACATGGGCCAGGGCAGCCAGGGTGACTTGGAGACCGAGACCCGGACGACACGCAGCCGGGGCTCCCTCCCACACCAAGGGCCTGGACTCGGAGGACGCAGTGGCAGACACAGATGGTGAGTACCCACCCCACGGGGGAGAGGCCTCGTGCCCACGGGCCCATGAGCACTTGGGGGGGTGCATGGGCCGGGGGGGCCCAGGCAGAGAGCCGGGGCCCCCATGACGGGCGAGAGGGGGGGCCCTGGTGCGGGGCTCCCAACAGTGCCCCACCACACTGATACACCCCCCCACTTCACCCATAGGCCGCGGACCTCCCCTGGACAGCACCCAGGATGGAAAGGGATCAGCCCCCAGGAGGCCGAGGGAGCAGGTGAGGCAGCAGGCCGTGTATGCGGGGCCCGGGAGGGTTCCCAGAAGGGGTAACGGCACCGCGAGGAGGGGTGCATGGAAGGGGTCTGTGGGGGTGGAGGGGCTGGGTCCCCTCGGAGCAGGGCCGCGGAGCACCTGGGCAGTACGGGCCTGGGCCCAGGGGCCCACGGCTCACTGAAGAACAACCCCCTCTACCCACAGGGCAACCCCAGCAGCCAGCTGCCCCAGGGCCCATGCTTCCAGCAGAGCGCATGAGGCAGTACCGGGCACGGGTCCGCAGGCGCAGGGAGGAGCAGGCAGAGAACATAGTCTGCTCCTCGGAGGAACAGAGTGAGAGGATGCTCACAGCCGTGGCCCGGATGAAGGCAGCCATCGAGCGGTCCCTGGATCGGGCGGAGGCGCGGGACAGGAGGCTCCAGGCCGAGCTGCGCCTGGAGCGGCGCCGGGAGCACAGGGACCTCAGCAGGCAGGAGGAGCTGCTCGGGGGCCTGAGGCAGGACATCCAGGCCATGGTGCGGGAGCACTCACTGAAGATTGACAGGTCACACGACATCGGGACCTTGCTGCTCCTGCACGCCGGCACGATGTGTGCCTATGTCATGGCTGGTGGTCCCCCGGGTGCCGTGCCAACCCAGGCACCCATGGGGGGCCCCTCCGCAGCCCTGCACCCTGCCCAGGCCCCCCTGCTGCCCCCACACACCCCCGGGGCCATGCATCTGCCTCCCTGTGCCCGCAGGCCTCCGGCGGGTGCAGCCGCCGGGGGGGGGGG
>QEPC01009705.1:3032666-3094549 GCA_003113815.1 Sphenodon punctatus
GTGTCCTGGGCCATGTGGGCATCGGGACCTGCCTGTGGGCCGGACCCCGGTGCCTTCCACCACTCTGCTATTTGTGCCTTGCTGCCGCAAGGCCACCTTCCCTGTGTGCTGCTGCTCTGGCTGTGTCACCGGGCCCCCTCTGAGCTGCTCTTCTCCTGCCTGGGTTGCTTGTGTGCCCCGGAGACCCGGGACCTTAGGACAGCCCCTCCTGTACCCCTTCCCTGATGGGGCCACCCATCCTTGGACCTGCTGTGCTGGACTGCCTCTCCGGACTGCCGTTCCTTTGCCCCTCGTTGGGGTGCCTGGACTGCATGTGCCTCCCGGGCCCTTCCCGGCCGGGTCCCTGTGACATCTGGCCGCCTGCTGTGGCATTTGCCCGCGCTGCAGGGCCCCCCCTTTCCGGGACTGTGTGTTTGCTGTGGGGGGGGACCGTGGGGACCGTTCCACTGTGGTGTGTGCTGTGCCTGCTGCCGGTGCCCTGCCCTCCCCCCTGTGCCCCTTCCTCCCCTCATCCCGATCCCGCATCGCACACACACCCCTGTAGAGCCCGGCCTGCCGTCCCTGGTGTCTGGTCGCCTTTGTCCGCCCCCCCTTCCCTGTCTGTGCTATCCTCCGTGCCTGCACGTGTGTGTGCTTGCTGTGTGTGGGACCTGTGCACTTGTTCTCCGTCTCCCTCTCCCCCCTCCCTTCCCGTTTCCCTGGTGTGGGCGTTCCCTTTGGTGCCTTCTGGCTTCTTTTGCCCTCCGGCAGCCATGTCTGTGTCCCGCCCCTGCCCGGGGGGTTCTGGGTGTGCTTGCCACGGCAGGGGATCAGCTTAACGTCTGTTGCGCTGCCCCGGTGCGTGATCTGGTAGCTTCATTCCCCTCCGTGGTCCAGGCCCCGTCACGTCTGTTCGGGGCTTTTTTTGGCCCCGGGGGGTGGTTGATGTCTTCATCCCCCCTCGGGATCCACTGTGGTGAACCACCAGCCCGTAACGTCTGAAATCACCCATAGTTCTTATACCAACAGAGATTATTAACATATCTATATGTAAATAAAGCCAACTTGCTAAACAACCTAATTTCTGCCACTTCTAAAAAGGCACACCAGTCTGGGTCTATATTACACTATCCCATGCCATTCCATACTCTTATTGAGTCCATATGGTAGCAGTGTTTTTAGACTCATAATCCATCTTGTCTCCAATTGTAGGAGACCCTGCTCAGATTTATGAGAATCAATACAACAAAACTTAATATAATTTGCTGTATGTTTAAGCTCCATAAAATGTTGGACCAAAGGTTCATTCTCCAAAGATTCAGCCTTAGTGAGAAGGCAAATATAACTGCCACCTGAAGGGAATGCAGTTTTAGTGGGACTGATTATTGATGTGGGATACCTGGATCCAATGGAGACTATTTGAAGGACTATCCTTACAGCATAGGAGTTGTATGAACTATTGTATGTACCCTTCATTGTAGTGCGAACAGGCCTGAGGGAACTGTAATGTGGTAGGTTGGTTACAATGAAATTTCTCCTTGGGACAATGAGAATTTTGGTTACACTATTACCTCCCTCCCCGCCCCCCCAGATACCTAAAAGAAGTAGAGAAGGTACTGCTCCCACTATTAAAGTGTTAGATTTTCCATAGTTAATGTTGTATCCTGAGATCTTGTTAGGATTTAAAATCCAGTAATTTCCCTCCCAAGCACAATTCCCCAATCAGGATCTTAGTCACCCCCACACCACAAATTAGATGTTTTTAATTGGGTACAACACTATTTTATTATCCTGCTCACACAATCAGGTACAGCATGAACCCAATGCAACAGTTCTTAGATAGATCCTAGCCTGGCCTGCCTAGCACATAAAATATGTTTCTTACGTGTCCTGCAGATCACAGTGGCGAGCGTTGGTTTGGAGAGGTTGATACAGGTGGGGGCCCGGGGGTCCGTACCCGGGAAAGGTGCCCCTTGTTGTGTTGCAGAACTCCCTATGGAGGAGCTCCAGAAAGGGTCATCAGCCCACGGACACCAAGTTAGATGCCAAGCGCTGAGACAAGGACCTGGAGTATTGCTTGGCTTTTTATACTGTTCTGGGTGGGGACATGTTGTCAAAATACTGAGTGCAGGGTTCGACTGACCTTTCAGGCAGGAGGTGTATCAGCATATTTGGGAACAAAGCCTTTTGTAATCTTTTGATGGTTTGGGGCTTACCCAGTTGATATGCTTATTTATTTTCCCCCAATCTATTTCCAGAGCATTCAGACCCCAACCCTCCAGTCCGGGCCAAACCTTCTGTAATTTAGATTGGGGTATTACTCATGCCCCTCCTGGCATCTCCAAGGCTACTTTTCTCGTTGACACCCAGTCACTCTGCATCAAAGTACTAAAAAGGCCCCTTTGTCTGGTTAGGTGTTGCCGCCTATCTCCTGTTTTGCAGTACTTATAGCTTTGTTTATAGCAACATTCCTTTCTCCTCTCCTTTGTGCATGGCTCTCAACTTCGTATCACTGTGACCTGAGGATTTTGGTTTGAGGTTTAGCTGGCTAGTAGGTTCTTTAGCTTGTACCCATCATGCTCTATAATATGAACCAGTGTTTTTCCCACTTGGGCTAACATATATTCAATACTATTTATATTTAATCTACTAATGCTACAAACAGGTGTTATATAGTTACTAAAGTCATCTAAATGCAGGTTTACAATCATGTGATATGGGGAGAATACACTCAGAATGCAGCACAAGTCAGTGTACACAGTTACTAAGATAAAAACAGGTTTACATGGCCAGGTGAGATTACAATAAAAATGCAACAATCTTGCCAAATTTCACTATCAATTTTAATAGAGGAGGTACAGATTTAGTCAGTTCTGTTAAGAACAGGAGCATGTCATCTGTGTATAACACTATTTTGTATTGTACACCCCCCACTGTTATTCCCCTAATTTCCTGTTCCTGCCTAATAGCTACCTCTAATACTATGTCGAACAGTAGGGGTGATAGCGGGTAGTCCCCCGCTCCAATCTAAATGATTTAGAGAGTGATCCATTGATTAGTAACTTGGCCTCTGGTTTTAAATATATTGCTTTGATCCACTTTAAGAAGTTTCCTTCGAATCCCATTCTTTGTAGTATGGCTATTAAACATTGAATTTCCATGGAATCAAACACTTTTTGGGCATCTGCTGAAACAATAATTGAGGGGATATTGTTTGTTTGAATATGATATATTAGGCTGACAGCTTTCCTCACATTATCTGTCCCAAGTCTACCCGGGATGAATCCCACCTGATCAGGATGTATTATTTCCATTATGATCGCTGCCAACCTGGTGGCTAATATTTTAGTAAATATTTTGCAATCTACATTCAAGAGTGATATGGGTCTATAGTTTTCACATTGTTCCTTTGGTCTTCCCTGTTTATGGATCAGGGTAACTGTTGCCTCATAAAAAGATGGTGGCATTTTGCCCTCCTTTAAAATGCCATTATACAAGTCTGTTAGATGTGGTGCGAGCAGGTCAACATATGTTTGGTACAATTCCACAGGAAAGCCATCTGGATCACAGGCCTTATTTTTTGCTAGTGTTTTGACTGTTTCTTTTACTTCTTCTATCTGTATGGGAGAATTGAGAAACCTTAACTGTGTGGGATTTACTTTGGGCAATTTGTATTTATATAAAAAAAGTTTTTATTTTCACAGGATCTGGATTGGATAAAGAATACAATTTTGTATAAAATTCCAAGAAGGCAGCCTGTATATCCTCCGTGTTTGTCACTTTTTAATCTCTTTTTTGTATTTCCAATATTTTTGCTTAATTCTTTTGTGATTTAACCATGTTTGCCAGGGCTCTGCCCGTTTTATTACTATGTAAATAAAAACTTTTAATGAATTTTAGCTGCCTGGTTGTCTTTTCTATTTCATGTGTATTTATCGTGTTCCTGACTTTTGTCGGTTCTTGTTTTGTTTCCCCTGTGGGGTTATTTTTATACGACGCTTCTAGTTTTTTCATTTGTGTATACAGATCTGAGAAATATGCCCTTTTTTCTTTCCACCTCTGAGCATTAACTGCAATACATGTCCCTCTAATAGTAGCATTTGCGACTTCCCAAACTATTTGTGGAGAGGAAACAGAATTTCTGTTAATTTTAAAATATTCTATCATACTATTTGCCACTGCTTCCCTACTTTGTGAATCTTTGATTGTAGCTTTATCTAATTGCCACGTTTGTGTTGGTATTGTGTTGTCCCCTCCCCACTTTATCGTGGTGACTATAGCATGATGATCTGTTAAGACCACAGGGAGAATGTAACTATTTATTTATTTTGCCATTATTGCTCTGTCTATCCATATGTGGTCTATTCGTGTTGCAGTGTCGTATATTTGTGAGTAAAATGTGTATTCTCTTATTTTAAGGTTCCAGTATCTCCAATATCATTATTAGACCTTAATTCTCTTATAATTTTTTCCTGCCACTGTTTCAACTTAGTTCTTCTTGAATGATCTAGTTGGGATAGAGGTGTGTTTAAATCTCCCTGCATTATAATTGTTCCATAACATTTCTCCATTATCTTTTTTATGGCATCCTGCAGGAAGGGTCCTGTTGCATCATTTGGGGCATACAAATTTATCAAACTTACTTTCTCTCCCTCCAAAAATCCATTGACCATCAGGAAGCGCCGTCCCTATCCTTAATAGTGTTTTTATGTTCAAAGTTCCATCTTCCAACAATTCCAACATTACTCCTGCCTTTTTTTTTCTGCTGAGGATGAGAAAATATATTTAAAATGTTTATGTTGGAACCTCCCAATGTCCTCCTGTTTCAAATGAGTCTCCTGTAAGAAAAAAAACATCTATACCTTTATCAATCAACAATTGTTTTACCCTTTTTCTTTTGATAGGAGCATTCAGCCCCATAACATTTGTCATCAGTTTTATTTTATCCATTGATCTGTGTTATTTCATGTTCATTCACACCTTGTATTTTTCTCCTACTTTGCCTTTCTAGGCTTCTGTTTTTACCTTGTGTTATACCAGTTAGAAATAACCAATTCTTCATAACCAAAACCATAACAAACCCCAAACCATTTAACTTACTTAACATTCCCCGTTGGTATTAAACCCTGTGAGTGACTGATCTGGGGGTTCTTTCATCACTGAGTGAGAATTTCACAGTCCCACCTTGTACTTTGCCTTTCAGCTCTCAGAGCCGCTGTGATTAGGGAGGACAATCCCTCCCTGTCATTCGTTTGGCCACTTCCCTTCCTCTGTAATGCTCCATCTATTACTGTTCCTTTCCCAGTCTTTGCCTTTTCAAAAGCCATAGTTTCATGATACCTGCTTAATGTTCAATCTTTATACTATGTGATTGTCTATCCCTATGTCGCTGGTCTTGTGCTGCCGGGGTGTTCTCTAGGGATGGGTGAACGTGGTTCGGAAGTTTGGAGTTCGGCCAGAACTTGGCCTGTTTGGACGACCAAACCCGAACCCGAATCCGAACATGAACTGACCGAACCGAACTCAATTCCGGACGTCGAAATGACCGAACAGTTCGGTCAGTTCGGATCGCATTCAGGTGAGTTTGGGTGGCAAAAAAGGGTCACTGGAAGGTCAAACGTGACAGGGAGGGCTAGTCAGCTGAGAAGCAGACTTCCAGGCACCGGGGGGGGGGGGGAGACTTACAAGAAATGAAACTATCTGCCTCCCCCCTTCCCAACACCTTCTGAGCTAGTCACTGTTCCTGAACAGCAGGTGTTTCAGAAGGCTCCCTCTCGCAGCATTTCCCAGCTCCTGCCATCCTCCTCCCATTTCACGCATCCAACCCATCTACCCCCATATTCTCATTCATTTATTTAGCTTAGCTTAGATAGATTAGTGGTTATTTTTTGTTTTTACCCCTCCCTGTGTTCAGTCTTCCTCCCTCCCTCCCCCCTCCATTGAATCCTTTCCCTCTCCCATATATTCCATCCCAGATTCCCTTCCCTTCCCCTGTTTTTTCATTTAGAGTAGGATTATTAGATTGCTTTCAGTTTCATTTCAGTTTTGTACTGAAATGAAACTTAAACCTTAAACTGAAACCTTGTGTTGTTTGTGATTCCCTCCCCCATCCCATATATATATATATATATATATATATATATATATGGGGGAGGGAATATCTCTCTCTCTCTCTCTCTCTATATATATATATGTGTATATATATACATACATATATATATATATATATATATAGAGAGAGAGAGAGAGAGAGAGAGAGAAGACAGTCATAGGAGTTAGCTTAGTGATAGAGAGAGCGTTAGTGATTTAGTTTTAGTGTTTGTAGGAGTAGACCTGTGTACTTATTAGATAATCCCATTTATCTCATAGCATTTAGAATAGTTAATCGCAATTAGATTTAGTGTAGATAGATAGATATAATATTAGATAAAAAAATTAAATAAATAAACCCATATAAAAACCAAAAAACCAAATAAAAAACCAAAAAAACATATAAAAACAACAACAAAAAACACCCTATAACAAAACATTTCCTGAACGGCCGAACCCGAACCAAATGGTCGAACCGAATGGCCAAACTTGAACCCGGTGAACTAATCGAACGGTCGAACTGAATGGACAAACCGAACACAGCCGAACCGAACGGCCGAACCCAAACCGCGATCTTTTCGCCCATCCATAGCGTTCTCCTCTTGCACTGCTACCTGCGCATGTAAGAACATTTCTAGGTCTTCCGTCTCTGTAAAAAAATTTCTTTTCCCATTTTGGGTTATTGCCAGTTTTGCTGGTATCCATAGTTGAGGCTGCAGTCCTCTCTCATTTAGCACTCCCATATATTTAATCCATCCTCTTCTCTTGTGCATAGTTTCTTGAGAGTAGTCAGGAAAAAAAATTATTTTGTCCATATTAAATTCCAACTGCTGCCTTTTTTTCCTGGCTAGCCTCAAGATCTCCTCCTTGTCTTGGTAGTAGGTAAATTTAATCAGGATTATTCTCGGGGGGGGGGTGTCAGTATTATTTCTGGGTGGGCACCCCATCCTGTGTGCCCTGTCTAATTTTGGCTTATGCAGCCTTGGCTCTTCGGGGAACCCTGCCTCCAGTATTTCCCAAACTAGTTCTTTCATCCCCCTTGACTCTGTGCCTTCCTTTATGTCCACTATACACAAATTGGATCTTCTAGGCCTGTTTTCCAGGTCTTCCACTTTTTCTCTGAGTCAGTGGACCTGTTTTTGTAAGTTTTCAGTCTGATCCGCAGTTTTAACGATCTGATCTTCAGTGGAGGGGATTCTTTCCTCTGCGATCTCTATCCTTTTGTTTAGACCCTCCGGTCTTTTCTCCCCACTTCAATGTCTGTCTGCATTTTTGCCATTTCCCTAAGTATTTTTTCCCTGTCTGCATCTGTCTTAGCCAGGTCTTTCTTAATTTCAATCAGGGTTCTCATTACCTTGTCCTCCTCTTGTTGTTGCTGCTCTGCCGGCTCTGTTTGGGTCGCGCTGGACACCATGTGACTCCGGAGGCAGGTGCTTCCTCCAAGTCTCCCAGCTGCATTCACAATGAATAGAAACATGGGATCACGTTTTTTTCTTTGGGATTTCCTTCCCTTCTGCCTCTTTTAGGCATTTGCTCTGTCCTGTGGCTTTTTTATAGCTGCATTGCAGTTTTTTGGAGCTATATAGTCGGTGGCTCTGTTGGACCTCAGGCTCCCCGCAGCTAACCCATTTGGCGCATGCTCAGTCTCCTCGATCACCTCACTCTTACACCCTTTTCCAGATAATTAATGAATACTTTAAACAGCACTGGTCCTAATACAAATCCTTGGGGCGCACCCCTTTTTAAAGCTCTCCATTGTGAAAACTGACCATTTAGTCCTACTCTTTGCTTCCTATCCTTTAACCAGTTACCGATCCATAGTAAAACATTACCTCCTATCCCATGACTTTTAAATTTTCTCAAGAGTCTTTTATGTGGGACCTCATCAAAAGCTTTCTGGAAATCCAGATACACTATATCTACCGGGTCTCCCTTGTCCACATGCTTATTTACACCCTCAAAGAATTCCAACAGGTCAGTGAGGCATGACTTACCTTTGTTAAATCCATGTTGACTCTTCTCCATTAAGTCATGTTTATCAACATGCCCAGCAATTCTGTTCTTAATGATAATTTCCCCCATTTTGCCCAGCACAGACATCAAGTTTATTGGTCTGTAGTTTCCAGGATCACCTCTGGATCCCTTTTTAAATATTGGGGTTAGATTTGTCACCCTCCAGTCCTCAGGTACAGTGGCAGATTTTAGCAATAGATTACAAATTATTAACCGTAGATCTGCAATTTCATATTTGAGTTCCTTCAGAACTCTGGGGTGAATACCATCTGGTTCTGGTGATTTGTTAGTTTGTCAATTTTCTCTAGAACCTCCTCCAGAGTCACGTCAATTTATGACAGCTCTTTCAATTCATCACCTACAAAGTAAGGTTCCAGAGTGGGTATCTCCCCAGCATCCTCTGCAGTGAAGACTGAAGCAAAGAACTCATTCAACTTCTCTGCAATGTCATTTTCCTCCCTAAGGACCCCGTCCACCCCCTGGTCATCTAACAGCCCAATTCTAGCAGGCTTCCTGCTTCTGATGTACTTGAAAAAGGTTTTATTATTAGTTTTAGCATATTTAGCAAGTTGGTCCTCAAATTCCTTTTTGACCTGCCTTATTAACTTTTTACATCTACTTTGGCAATGCTTATGCTCTTCCCTATTTACCTCATTGGGACTCTCTTTCCATTTTTTAAAGGATGCCTTTTTGGCTCCCATAGCCTCCTTCACCTCACCATTTATCCACACAGGCAGACATTTGGTCCTCTTCCTATCTTTTTTAATTTGTGGAATACATTTAATATGAGCTTTCAAGATGGTGTTTTTGAAGTCTCCATGCTGCCTGTAGACATTTAAAGGCATGTACCTTTCCATATCACCATGCATGCACCCGCCTGCAGAACTAAATGTTGTGGTTTTAAATAATTCAGTTTTCGCTGTACCAATCAATTTCACTCTAGAGTAGCACTTGGTGGCGATCTCATACTCCACACTTTCTGGAGGGCTCAAGTCATCTGGGTGGGTGAGATATTGGTCACTCAAAATCCTCCCCATGCAGTGAATGACTGAACAACACGTAACATTCCTAAATGTCATGTTCCAGACACTCTTTTAGTACTTAACATAAATGGCGGTAGGTGGCTTCTCGACTGCACATGCACTAGCTGGCAGAACTGATTTTTTAAATCTTTAATAACTAAAGTTTCCCATCCCTACACAAATCATTATCACACTACACCAGTGCTTCATGTAGATCTCACACTACAAGGATGTGCAATCTGGGGGCTCAACTCATCTGTCTAGAGGAGCTATTGATGATTCAAAATTATTGGAACGCTATCCATTTTGATCACAATCAATTAACGTTTCAACAGTTATAACTTCTTATTTTCTTGCTGGATCTTCTTCAGACTTTGCACATATGATGATCCCCACAAATATAAGCGATGGATAAATTTTCAGAACTGTAGCTTAAGCGGTGAGGTGTCCTCAGTATCAGGGCTTCAGCAGTCCGCTGTTTATAATGGAGAGTGGTTGTGCCTTCAACTTACTTACAGCTATCGCTATAGGTAAATATCCCAACTTTACAGATAGTATAATTGAATCACAAAGGTTATGTATCTTCCTAAGATCATTCAAGATTTTGGCACAAGTTGGTTGAGTTCCAAAGGATACAGGGTTATATTAGTGGTGACAGAACAGAACAGACTGCCTGGATGATGTGCGTATGAACACTTTACCTAGGTAGCCTCCCATTACAGAGTTCCATGGCACCCTAGTTGTAATGGAATTCTCAGGGGAGTATGCCAGTGGTCTGGAGTGAAGAATGTAGGACCAAATATGGGGTAATGGTGCAGACACTGGTTGTAGATCCTGTTGCTTAACCCTTACACAGAAACAAATCCATAGGATCCAAATGCATAATATGTTCCTACTTGATGGCTTTCTAAGACTTTTGGGAATGTTCAATAGTTTGTTAGGCACATCCTGGGACAGCCATGCTGTCATGCTTAGAGACACAAGGTTGGGATGCAATTGTCTGTCCTTGATCCTTGAATAACAGTGTCATGTATCCTGTATATAGGCATATATTTTTGACCATTTGTGTTTCAATATATTGGAAATCAGAATTAGCCTCTCTGTATGATGACTTCCTAAAGAGCTGTCCTATAGTGTCCTTTCTACTGAACTCTTGACCAGATACTGGAAAATCAGCCTGTATAGTGGAATAGAAGATACAATCAAGTCTGTCTCTTAAAGAAATCAACATTTACTGTTGACTAGAGTCAAGATACGTGACTCCCAAGCAGGGCAGGAAGAGTCCTTGTTTGTTTGGAGTTTACTCATTGTTAATCCTATCTTAGCTGATAGTAACCTGTTTAGTATGTATTAACAGGCTTCTTATTATGTACTTTGAGAAAACTCTCTTTGTCAGCAGTCTTGATCTGACATCATTTTTAGCTGACTTCCAAGCAAATCTCATTCTATAAGAAGGGAGAGGAGAAATTGATTTTTCAGAAACAGTTTCTTCTTTAGAGCTTTTCTCATATCCATCTGGCAGAATGGGGCAAAGGATTGGGTAATATGAATGTATATTAATATGATGCATTGAATCAACCATAACAATAATATTTAGAGCATATGTTATATCTTATAGATGTTAAAATCTTTGAACTTGTAAAAAGAGCTGTTCCTTGAACAGAAATGTCCTCTTAAAGTCATGTATTTTAACTGACACTGTTTCTTTTGTACTATGTCTTTATTTGAACTTAAGTAAACTATTGCTTCATATTTTTATAATAATCTTAAGTCTCATAGCCTTTTTTATAAATAAATTGTCTTTACAATACTTAGCTGAGCTGGCTGGCTTATTAGCAAAGTGTAAACTGAGTTTCCACCTATTGGAAAAGAGTGTCCTATATCCAGACCAGATCATGTCAGGACTGGACCACTAAGCGCAAATTCCTTTTGAGGAAACTGAGGCACAACGCGACAACAGGTCTGGCCAGAGTGTAAGAGTCCATCTGGCCAAGTGTATCTCCAATAGCAGAATGCCAATGCTGATGAAACTAAGATGGGGCAATTAGTATTATGTTGTTTTTTCTTCTTAATTTCTCAGTAAGTAGGTCCCAATTCATTCACAGTAGAATCAGGATTTGAGGAAACATACATCAGCTGAATCGGAAAGCATCTGTGATGTATTCTGGGTTTGCACCCCCCCACTGCTGCAAAAGTCGCTAATTTTTGCATTGATGGAAGTTGTAAAAGAATCAGCACCTACCTGCCCCCACCTGTTAAAGTAAAGGGATCATTTGCATTAATCCATTCCTAAGTGACAAAATGTCTGCGATTGTGTTGTGTTATCCTGGTAAATGAACAGCGATTGAGCAAATGTGTTGCATGACCCATTTCCATATCAGTTCTGCTTTTTTTCATAGATGAACCGAGTGCTCCATGCCTCTGGTGTTGTCAGTTATGACCTACACAACATGACTTGACCGTGGGAAAGAAAAGGATTTCAGTGCCAGAGAAGCATCTATATCAAGTAACGAATTTGGAATGGAAATCTGAAAGAGGATCTCTTCCATAACATTTGGTAGCAGTATCCACCAACCAAGAAGTTTTAAGATTGACTGAGGGATGATAAGAATGTTGCTTATTGTACTTACGTTGGTACAAAAGTCTGATGCCAGACAATGCTGGACAGGCTGAAATTGTAATGTGGTGCACAGAGCAATTTCTATAGCTGAAGAAAACAGAACTGTTGGGTGCATTCAAAATTCTGCTCTTTGAGTAGTCTGCACATGAACAGACTACTCTGTCTGTTGTTGCAACTATTTTGGCAAACCTGCCTTCAGGCATAAGTATCTTCACTTATATTGAGTGTATCACAGTCCTTAGGAAGTGAATGCATTATACTGGGGATAGCAGAGACTTTTCTATATTTACAATATAGAAAACTATACTATATTGTTCCATACTAACAAGTCACCAGGACCAGATGGCATTCACCCCAGAGTTCTGAAGGAACTAAAATATGAAATTGCAGACCTACTGTTAGTAATTTGTAACCTTTCACTAAAATCTGCCAGTGTACCCAAGAACTGACGGGTGGCAAATGTAACCCTGATATTTAAAAAGGGATCCAGAGGCGATCCTGGAAACTACAGACCAGTAAGCGTGATGTCTGTGCTGGGCAAAATGGTGGAAACCATCATTAAGGACAAAATTACAGGGCATGTTGACAAACATGGCTTAATGGGGAAGAGTCAACACGGATTTAGTAATGGTACGTCATGCCTCACTAACCTGTTGGAATTCTTTGAGGGTGTAAATAAGCATGCGACAAGGGAGACCCAGTAGATATAGTGTACCTGGATTTCCAGAAAGCATTTGATAAGGTCCCTCATGAGAGACGCTTGAGAAAACTAAGAAGTCATGGGATAGGGGATAGTGTCTTACTATGGATCAGAAACTGGTTAAAAGATAGAAAGCAAAGGGTAGGAATAAATGGGCAGTTTTTACAATGGAGAGATGTAAAAAGTGGTGTGCCTCAGGGATCTGTATTGGGACTGGTGCTGTTTAATGTATTTATTAATGATTTGGAAAAGGGTGTTAAGAGTGAGGTGATCAAATTTGCAGATGGCACCAAATTATTCAAGATAGTTAAAATACGAGCAGACTGTGAGGAACTGCAACGGGATCTTACGACACTGGGTGCCTGGGCATCTTATTTATTTATTTATTTATTTAAAAGATTTATACCCCGTCCCTCCTACCAGGCAGCCCAGCCGGAGATTTAGCAAATGGCAAATGAGATTTAATGTGGACAAGTGCAAAGTGATGCACGTGGGGAAAAATAATCCAAACTTTGCATACACAATGCTGGGTACTAAGCTAGGAGTTACCACTCAGGAAAAGGACTGTGGGTGGTTGTGGACAATACAATGAAATCCACAGCGCAGTGCACAGCAGCAGTCAAAAAAGCAAACAGAACATTAGAAATTATTCAGAAGGGGATAGAGAATAAAACTGAGGATGTCATAATGCCTCTATACAAATCAATGGTGCGACCGCACCTGGAATATTGTGTGCAGTTCTGGTTTCCCCATCTCAAAAAAGATATAGCTGAACTATAAAAGGTGCAGAGAAGGGCAACAAAAATGATCAAGGGCATGGAAGGGCTCCCGTATGAGGAGAGGCTTGGTAGGTTGGGACTCTTCAGCTTGGAGAAGAGACGACTGAGAGGAGGTATGATAGAGGTCTATAAAATCATGAGTGGTGTGGAACTAATAAACAAGGAGCAGTTATTTACCCTCTCAGCTAGTACTAGAACTAGGGGACACTCCTTGAAACTCATGGGTGTCAAGTTTAAAACAAATAAAAGAAAATATTTTTTCACTCAGTGTATAATTGGGTTGTGGAATCTACTGCTAGAGGCTGTGGTAAGGGCCAGTACTATAGCTGAGATTAAAAGAGGTTTGGATATGTTTCTGGAAGATAGATCCATTAGCAGCTATTAGCCAGACAGGATCAGGAAACATGATGGGAGCTGGGGATCCCCCATCGTGACTTGTTGGGTGCTTTTCCCAAGCCACCGTGATTGGCCACTGTCAGAGACAGGATGCTGGGCTAGATGGACCATTGGTCTCACCCAGTATGGCATTTCTTTTATTCTTATGTTCTTATGTACAATGATCCCTATATCATGTAATTGTAATAGCTTCAGCTAACAATAAATAACAATAAATATACTTTACTTACTTACATGTAAAAAGCAATGAGCATAATATAGATGCTTGAGCAATGTAGTATGCCCTTTTTCTTAATAGAGGTTTAACTCCTACCATACAGTTTGCAAACACACATATGGCTATGTATGAATGGCAACATTGTACTGGTGGTGACTTTCCTCTACAACAAAATGCAAATATTTTCTGTGATTCTGGCAGAGGGGAACACAGAAGTAGGCACGATCAAATTGTACAAAATATACCAGAGCTGTTAATAATACAAAAAGGGAAGATTGTTCAAACTAAAGGTGAACGTGGGTACAAATATTATATTAATGGATTCCAACTGGTTATAAATAAATATAGGCTAGTAATGTAGAAGGATGTTTGCAACTGATTTTCTTAGGGTTCCCCTTCTCCACTGTAACTAAGCTAAGCATATGCACCTGCAACTTTGTGGGTGTATTCCTCTCTTTGTCTCCCCTCCCTTGTCTCTCATTGATTGTAAACCAATTGGGGCAGAGAACTGTCTATTACTGATTGCTGTAAGGCAGCAGGTACATTGTTGGTGCTATAAAAATATTAAACAATAATAATAATAACTGTCAGAGTAGCAAACTACTGGAATAAGTTCACAATGGCAAAACTGAACACAGTACTGTTTATTCCATCTTTTTTATACAGCCCCCTCCTGCCAAATGACAGCTTGGGGCAGTAAACAGCACAATAAAAAATACAATACAATACAATACATAAAAATACATCATAAGAACTACATCATCAATAGAGGCCCAGAAAAAAAACCCCTAAGAATCCTAAAAACCTCCAACTTAAACCACCAACTTAAACCACTCACTCTGTACCCCTCACCAAACGCCTGGCAATAGAACCAGGTACTCCAGGTCAAGTCTGACGAGTGCTGAATGGTGTGGAATTATTAGGGATGGGCGAACGCGGTTCGGATGTTCGGAGTTCGGACCGAACTTGATCAGTTCGGTCGACAGAACCGAACTTCCAAACCAAACTCGATTTTCGAACCAAACCGAATTTCCAAACTCGGCTCTGTTCGCCCATCCCTAAAAGATAATATTCTATTTAGTTCAATGGGGTTTGAATTTCTGAACTTTGTTCGGAAGTTCGGAGTTTGGACCGAACTCGAATAGTTCGGTCAACCAAACCGAACTTCCAAACTGAACCGAATTTCCAAACTCGATTCTGTTCACCCATCCCTAGGAATTATTACCTTTGCTGACTTGGAAACAATTCTTCTGTTAATGCAGTCTAAAATTGCATTAGCCTTTTTTGCAGCAGCATCACACTGCTGACTCATGTCCAGTTTGTGATCTACCACAATTTCTAAATCCTTTTCACACATTCTGCTGCCAAGCAGGTATTCCCCATCTTATATTTATGCATTTCATTTTTCTTCCCTAAATGCAGAACTTTATGTTTGTCTCAGTTGAATTTCATTTTATTAATTTCAGCTGAGATTTCTCAACCTAACAAGTTTTTTTTTTTTTTTTGCTTAATTCTAATTCCAAGGTGTTAGCTAGCCCTCCCAGTTTTGTGTCATCTGAAAACCTGATAAGTGTTCTCTCCACCACTTTGTCTAAGTCATTAATAAAAATGCTGAATAGCAGCAGACTCGGGATAGAGCCCTACAGGACCCTACCTGATACCTCCCTCCAGTCTGATGATGAGCCATTGATGATCACTCCGAGTATAGTTCTTCAGCCAGCCATCGGTCTACCTTGGGTGCAAACAAAGGAGACAGTAGCTCACAGTAGTCCAAGAGTCACATGTGTGTCAGTTAGGTGGCTGCAAGATGTTCACCCATTCCCACCATGGGGTGGGCGGCTGCTACCAGATGCATCATTTCAGAGAAGGTCAGAGACATACACCTTTCTTTATTGGCCCCGCAGCTTAGGAAGCTTGCTGTAATTCCCACACTAGAAAGGGATGGATGGCAGGAAAGAATATGCAGGCCATTGCTGGGAACCAAAAGGAGTTGCTTCCCTAGCCTGGCAATGTCACAGTGGTTTCTTTGGGCAGACTACTCTAACCAGCCCATAGGACCATGCACACAAGATTCTGGTATCTCCTATCCCTGCTTAACTTTTTCTTCACTCTTCCCCTTGTACTACTTGCTGTTTGTTTCATAACGCAAACAAAGAGCACAATACACACTGTTTGGGAGTATCGGCGTAAATCTCTGATTTAGAATGGTTTCCCTCGTACACAGTCAGCAGGTCAATGGTTCAAGATCTGATGGTACTGATCTCTTTCTGTGTCCTCCTGAAAACGATAACACAGTCTCAGGCCCCCTTCTCTGTTTGGTTCATACACTCAGGCAAGGAAATGGCTGGACCAGGGGGAAAGCTTCAGGCATAGAGAGAGGACTGTGTAAACAATAAACATTTGCCATGGGAGTGTGCCAGCCAAGTGGCAAGGGAAAGCATTGTGACAGATCCTGGGCATAGAGACGGGCAGACCAATGCTTTGCATGGGTGCAAGTGACTTATTAAAGGGTTTACTGTACGAGTATAAGACCTCTGAACATTTGATGCCTTTCTATTTCACCCCAGCCCCATACGCATTGCTACACATCTCTCCCCATCCCCTACAGCTGTTCAACTCCAAAACATGATAAGTGAGCAGTTTGAGCAGCTGGAGGAGGCTGTCTGGGACTCAGACCATTGACACCATGCCATCCTCGGACATCGGATGCATTCCGACTGACTTTAACTAGCAGCATGAATCACTACCAACACAGGACATGCAGCACACCAGTGACCTTGGAACTGCTTCACAAATCATGATGCCTTCCTGTTCCTTATTTTCCTTCTCTTCTGAACTTTCCTGCCCCTGATCCCCATTCTTGGTTTTGGTGTTTGGTGGGGTTTTTTTGTTCAATTAATCTTGTACTCCCCCTTTCCCTTGCTGTCCCTTGTCCATTTACTAACCTTCTGGTCTCCTCCAAACTGAACACAACCCATACTCCAATCTCTCATCTGATTTGTGTTCTGATGAGGGCTGAACTACTTTGTCTCTAGGACTGAATGAGAAGAGAAATCTTTTCTTTTGAGAAAACTCATGAGTTCGAGAACTGAGACCAAGATCTCAGTCCTGGAGTGAATACTTGGGAGGAAAAAAAATGATGCATGCACAAAATGGCCCTTGGACTGCTTTGTGCATATGCAAATGGCTGTCACCCTTAACAAAAATGGTAGCAATAGCGTCACCGCCATTTTGGTTAAGGGTGGAGGCTATTTTGTGCATGCCCCAAACAATCCGGTAGTCATTTTGCACATGAACAATTATTTTTAAAATTATTATTATTATTTTATTTTCTTGCCCAAGAACACATTCCAGGTGAGAAAAAAAGTCATTGTGCATGCGCAAAATGGCCTCCAAACTGTTTGTACATATGCAAACTGGCTACCGCCCTTAACCAAAATGGTGGCAATGCTGTTATCACCATTTGGTTAAGAGTGGCAGCCATTTTGCACATGCACAAAACAATCCAGCAGCCATGTTGTGTATGCATAATGATTTAATTATTATTATTTATTATTTCATTACTCAAGAACCCATTCTGAGGCTCACCGTGAAATGGCAGAATAATTAAAGAATAATTGTGCATGCGCAAAATGGTTGCTGGACTGTTTGGGGCATGCACAAAATAGCCTAATTTCTCACCCAAGAATTCACTCCAAGACTGAGATCTCGGTTCCAATTCTCAAACTCATGAGTTTTCTGGAGAGAAAAAATGTCTCCTCTTATTCAGCCCCAGAGACAAAGTAGTTCGGTCCTCATCAGAACACAAATCGTATGAGAGATTGGAGTATGTGGGTGTGTTCTGTTTGGAGGAGACCAACAGGTCAATAAATGGACAAGGGACAGCAGGGGGAAGGGGGAGAACAAGGTACACTTACAGTCTTGCGGATGTTGCAGCTAGGAAGCAAGGAAAGAAAAAATAAACAAAATCTGAAATTATCTGTAGATTTGTGCATATTAATTTCCTGCTTCACTAATGATGATGCAAATCACAGCACGTTGGTGCAGTCATTGCCACGCCCCCTGCAATACATCATGCAATGCTGTAACTGGGTGTGGAAGGTAAAGGGAACGTGGACTCACAATGCACACAGAACAGGTTCTCCTCTGCAAGCCTGCCCTCAGCTCTGAAGTGTGCATCCACAAAGAAACATCCTCATGTGTGTCATGCTGCTTAGAAGGCAGTATCATCCTTTCTATAGTACTTCCATGGTAGTTATACCTTTTACCTTTCTTGTAGTTGTTCTCCATCTGTGAAAATACTGGCAGCATTTATGCAAATAGTGCACCACACTCACTATGGTGTCATAAAAGTTCTCTACCTTAAAACCACCTTTTAAACAGATACATTTGCACAATAAATTTTTCACTATTTAGAATCTGCTTTCTGTAGTTGCATTTTGTATTTTGCCAAATCCTTCTTACTTGCATCGAATAATCCCTCCTTATTTCAGCCCTAGTCAGTGGCACATTGACACCCTGCTATCATGTCCATATACCCGATAGCAGAGTTACTCTGAGTGCCTTCTTCAAAGTTTCAGCTTTCCCTACTTGTAAAGAATAAAGCAAATGTGTTACAAGTCGTTATGTCAGGTTAACTTTGGCATTTTGCAGCAGGAATGGGGAACATCTTCCATCCAATGGGTCGTTCTGAAAGTTAGTCCAAGCTCCATGGGCCTGATAGGAATTGAGGAAGGGTCCAGATCAAAGGTCCATGCCAAGGATCCATCCCCTGCCCCTTGAGTACATGAGTTAATTTGAAACTCAACATAAAACATTGCAGATCATTTTCTTGAAAATGTGGTTAACTAAGTTACCTGCTAAACATTATTGATTAGAAAAAAGGTCTAGATTAAGTGTGCAAATATATATATACTTTTAGTTGAGTAATTTAGGTGTGCAAATTGGGGGATTGCAATCACAAGTATCATGTTCAGTATGTGCACTTTTAACGTTCTCCTTAATGTACTCGGTCCTCCTGCTTTACCTTCCTTTCTAAAAACGTTTTAAAAATTGATTTTATGTTGTTTTATTGTATTTTATTGAATGGTTTTTGTCAAGTTCTCAAAACACCCTGTTTGGTAGGGGGACACTAGAAATAAAATAAAGGCCCTTTACACGTACTGGGGGAGGCAGGAAAACTTGCACAGTTGCAATCGTGGATCTGTTATTGTGGGGATTAGCGCCTGTGACAATTCACTAATCCCCTTTTATCCCGTAAGAACACAGGCACATTACTTGGTCCTCAAATGTAGCTCTTACAAGGAAGGGTGTTCTCATGGGATAAAAGTGGATTAATGCATGTGTGCTAATCCCAGCAATAACAGATCCATGACTGTTATCTGGCAACAAATTTCAGAACTTAATTGTGTATTGAGTGTAAAAAAAATAAATCTTTGTTTTAAATCTGGTACTTGTTAGTTTCATTGGATGTCCCCTACTCCTAGTAGTATCTGAGAAGGTAAATAACCATTCCCGAATTACTTGTTCCACACCCCTTATGATTTTATAAACTTCTATCATATCCTCTCAGTCGTCTCTTCTCCAAATTGAACAGCCCTAATCTATCTAGCTTTTCTTCATAGGGGAGCTGTTTCATACTCCCTAGCATTTCTGTTGTCCTTTTCTATTTCTACACAACACTAAAGGTGCAGTTGTATCATAGATTTATATAGAGACATTATTTTCTATCCCTTTCTGAATAATTCCTAATATTTTGTTTGCTTTTTTGACCACCATCACACTCTGAGCTGAGAATTTCAGTGACTCCAAGGTCTTTTTCCTGAGTGGAAACTTAGAACCCAGAATGGGGACATATAACTTGGATTATTTTTCCCTATGTGCATCACTTTGCTTATCCACATTAAATTTCATCTGCCATTTAGATGTCCAGTCACCCAGGATCCTCCTGCAATTCTTCACAGTCTGCTCATAATAACTTTGTGTCATCTGCAAATTGATCAGCTCACTCTTTAGTCCCTTCCATATTATTAATGAATACAGTAAACAACACTGATTCCAGTACAGATCCCTGAGGCAGTCCACTATTTACCTCTCTCCCTTGTGAAAACTGAGCATTTAGTCCTACTCTTTGGTTCCTATCCTTTAACCAATTACCAGTCCAGAATAGGACACTTCAATCTATCCCATGACCTTTTAATTTCCTCAAGAGTCTCTCATGAAGGACCTTATAACACCCTTTTGAAAATCCAGCTACACTATATCAAACAGCTCTCCCCTATCCACATGCTTATTTATACCCTCAAAAATTCCAATAGATTAGTGAGGCACGACTTCTCTTTGCTAAATCCATGTTGACTCTTCCCCATTAAGCCATGTTTATCAATATGACCCATGATTCTGTTTTTAATAATTGTTTCCACCATTTTGCCCAGCATAGATGTCAGACTCACCGGTCTGTAGTTTCCAGGATTGGCTTTTTAAACATTGGTGTTACATTTCCTATCCTTCAAGTCCTCAGGTACAGTGGCAGATTTCAGTGATATGGTTACAAATTACCAGCAGTAGGTCAGCAATTTCATATTTGAGTTCCTTCAGAACTGTGCAGTGAATACCATCTGGTCTGGTGATTTGCTACTATCTAGTTTATCAATTTGATCTAGAACCTCTTCCAGAGTCAGGTTGATTTGACACATCTCTTCTGATTCATCACCTACAAAGAACACTTCTGGCATGAGTATGGCCCCCAAATCCTCTGCAGTGAAGTCGAAAGCAAAGAATTCATTACTCCTCTCTGCAATGGTCTTATCCTTCCTGAGCACCCCCTTTATCCCATGGCCCAACTGACTCTCTAGTAGGCTTCATGCATCTGATGTACTTTAAAAAGTTTTTATTATTAATTTTTTCCTTTTTAGGAAGTCTCTCTTCAGATTCTCTCTTGGCCTGCCTTATTAACATTTTACATCTAATTTGCCAGTGCTTATGGTATTTCCTATTTTCCTCATTAGGAGTAGCCTTCCATTTTTTAAAGGATGCCTTTTTGACTAATAGCCTCCTTCACCTCACCATTTAGCCATGCTGGCAGAAGTATGGTAGGGGTGGGACATCAGGCCAAATACCGGGTACCAGTTTTACCGGTTCCCGGATTTACAAAAACGGGCTTACCGGATTAATACCGGTTTACCGGTACCAGATCTTTTCCATTGATTTCAATGGGGAACTGTCCCCATTGAAATCAATGGAAAAAAACAAAAACCTTCCCCCTCCCCGGCTGCACGGGTGGAAGGGGGGACACCCCCCACCCACCCTGCCCAGCCTGGATTTAAACAACAACAAAAATTTCCCCTAAGTCCCCTAGTGCGGGCTCCGGGCCGCCGCCACCGACCCAGAGCCCGCACCAGCACTGCAGCAGCCAGCAGGTAAGTGTACCGGTACTTTACTGATCCCTGGGGTGGGAGGTGGTTTAACACTCACCCCCACCCCAGGGATCACCCTACCTCACCACCCAGGGATTAATGCCACTGCCTACCTTGAGCTCCAGGCGGCGGCAGCGGCGGCGGTCTGGAGGCTTCAGCGCTGGCTGTGGCTGCCGACTTCAGCATGCTACTATGCCTTCCAGGGAACTTCTGGGTTTCCCCGGAAGGCCTAGTAGCATGCTGAAGCCAGCAGTGACAGCCAGCGCTGAAGCTGCCGGACCACCGCCGCCGCCGCCGCCGCCGCCTGGAGCTCAAGGTAAGCAATGGCATTAATCCTTGGGGTGGGGGGTGTTAAACCACCCCCACCTCAGGGATCAGTAAAGTACCGGTACACTTACCTGCTGGCTGCTGCAGTGCTGGTGCAGGCTCTGGGTTGCCGCCGGTGGCCCGGAGCCTGCTCTAGGGGACTTAGGGGATATTTTTGTTGTTGTTTAAATCCAGGCTGGGCAGGGTGGGTGGGGGTGTCCCCCCTTCCACCCACGCAGCCTGGACTCAGGGAGGGAAAGTGTTTGTGGGTTTTTTTTTACATTGCGGCCATTCATTTGAATGGCCGCAATGTAAAAAATCCGGTACGGGGAGAATCTGGCAATTTACCCGGATTACTGGGTTTAATCCGATACTGCCAGTACACCCAATACCGGGCAGTATCAGATACCAGTAGATCCGGTAGTCCCACCCCTATTTTTTAAATTGTGGAATACATTTTATCGGGGTTTCCAAGATGATGTTTTAAAATAGTTTCCATGCCTTTTGCAGATATTTAATACTCTCAACTGCTCCTTTAAGTTTCCTTACAGCTAGCTTCCTCATTTTAGCATAGTTTCCCTTTTAAAAATTAAATGTTACTGCAGTAGTTTTGTTTATTATTCTCCCTCCAGTAATTATGTCAAATTTGATTATATCAAGCAGCTCCACCAACATTACTCCTTGCATCCGGTCCTGTGCTACACTTAGGTCTAGATCTAAGTAGCTCCTCTTCTCATTGGTTCCAGGACTGGCTACTCCAAGAAGCAGTCATTTATGGCATCTAGAAACTTTACCTCCATATCATGCTCTTAGGAGACATTTACCGTCAATGCTAGGGTAATTGTTATCACCCATTATTGTTATGTTTCCGACTTTAGGAGCCTGTCTGTTCTCTGTTAGAATTTCATAGTCAGTCTCACCATTCTGGTCAGGGGGATGATAGTTTAGCCCCACTGCTATACACTTCCCCATTACACATGGAATTTCTATCCATAGAGAGTCCAGAGTACAGTTCTCTTAATCTAAGATTTTAATCCTACTTGACTCAATGCTGTCTTTAACATATAGTGCCACCCAACCACCAGCTTGATCTACTCAGTCATTTCAATATATTTTGTACCCTGGCACAAAATATATCAAATAAATTCCAAGAAATAAATAAATATATATATATATATAATTATAATATACAAATATATTCCAACAAATATAAATAGGTCACATATATAACCTCCCTCCCCAACCTCCACTAATCCACACCTCATTCCATCCTCTCTCCTTTTTGTCATTTAGGGGAATCCTACCCCTCCTCCCACCTACTCTCAGGACTCTCACCCAAAAGAGCCCTGACCCTTCCCCCCAACCCTTCCCACATATCACCCACTCATCTGCCCCATGCTTATATCCCTCCACTTACTGTGGACCGGTGGGGGTGAAGCATCATGGCATTCACACTCCAACCCCACTCTCCCACCCTTCCTACCTCTTCCATCCAATATCCCCCATAAAAAACATTACAAATAAAACAGAATATTAAAACAAGGGAACAAAAGGTTATGAGGCAGTCTTCCAAAACGTGTGATGCCTCTGCCACATAGTCTTTGATCCCTCATCTCAAATGGTTGCCTAATAAACATTGCCTCTCGGCAGCTGTCCATAAGCACCCACCTGCCCTCCCACAGACTGTTCCCTGGGCACAGAGGAAAGGTACGGGTGGCTCTGTAGATGGAGCTGAAGATGGTCAGCTCCCTCTCTTCCCTCTTCTTCTGCCCAAGCCCAGCTTGCAATATTATATTTGTTTTTCTTTGTTGTTGTTGTTTTTGTGCAAAGGACTGCTGAAAGTTAGACATGTGCAAATGAGTGCTTTGATTAGCATTGGAATGATCCCTAAAAAAGGTTGGGCCTCTCCTTTTTGGAATGCAGGAAGAAGGAACAGTTGCAATAATTCAACTGCAGTACGTGCTGCTCCCATCAACATTGGGAGCATCACTGGGAGATTAACTGGTACAGCTGGAGTCACTGTGCTACTGAGTAAGCATGAGCACTAAAACGTCTGTCAATGAGAGCTGTCCTCCCCCGGTATCCTCGTGTTTAGCGTGACTAAGAATACAGGTCAAATTCAGTAATTTATTTATTTATTCAAATTTATACTCTGCAGTGCCCATTAAGGCTCTGGGTGGCTTACAACATATAAAAACATCTATTTAAAATTCCCTGGAAACACCTCTCCCCAACCCAATCCCACCGAACTGCCTGCCAAACAGAAAGGTTTTACATTGCTTCTGGAAGATGACCAGGCTTGGGCTTAGACGACTCTCCAAGGAGAGGGAGTTCCAGAATGGTGGGCCAGTCATCAAAAACATCTCTCTGCGTACCCTTGTTGTAGAAACTTGGTGGGCAGATGGTACCTGCAAGAGGGCGCTTCCGGCTAACCTCAGAGGCTGTAATGGGACATGAAGGATAAACCGGTCTTTCAAATATTCGGAGCCCAAGCTGTTTAGGGCTTTATAATTCAGAACCAGCAAGTTCCCTGGAAGGCCTAGTAGCTTGCTGAAGCCAGCAGCCACAGCCAGCGCTGAAGCCTCCGGACCGCTGCTGCCACCGCCGCTGCCGCCCGGAGCTCAAGGTAGGCATTGCATTAATTCCTGGGTGGGGAGGTAGGGTGATCCCTGGGGTGGGGTGGGGAGTTAAACCACCCCTCACCCCAGGAATCAGTAAAGTACTGGTACACTTACCTGCTGGCTGCTGCAGTGCTGGTGCGGGCTCTGGGTCGCCGGCGGCGGTCCAGAGCCTGCACTAGGGGACTTAGGGGAAATTTTTGTTGTTGTTTAAATCCAGGCTAGGCAGGGTGGGTGGGGGGTGTCCCCCCTTCCACCCACACAGCCTGGGAGGGGGAGGAGGGAGGTTTTTTGTATTTCATTGATTTCAATGGGGACAGCTCCCCATTGAAATCAATGGAAAAGATCCGGTACCGGTAAACCGGTATTAATCCGGTAAGCCGGTTTTTGTAAATCCGGGAACTGGTAAAACTGGTACCCAGTATTTGGCCTGATGTCCCACCCATAGTTTACACACTCCCTGTGCAGCTGGAACTGTTGTGCTCCCCATTGCTGGTGGCGGCTGGAGATACGGTGCTTTGAAGAGGCACGTTCTGAAAGCCTGAAAAGTGAGGCTTTCAGAATGCACCTCTACAAAGCACCGTATCTCCAGCTGCTACCGCTGCCGGCAACGGGGACCAAATCACTTCTGTCAGCACGGGGAGTGTGTAAATACTCCCTGCGTGGCTTTTCTCTCAATGTGGGGCTCAGGAGGTGCTTTTCAGCGCCTTGTTTAAAAGCATCCTTAGTCTCCCTGGACACAAGGCTGGTCAGCCATCATCACTTCAGTCTTGTATGAATTCGGCTTCAAACCGCTCGCCTGCATCCAGTCCCAAAGGCAGTCAGGTACTGCTGTATCTCTAAATTTGGAACAGTAAGATTTGATCCTTCTTGTGGATCCAGAGAGAAAGTCTGTTTATTTTATTTTTTCCTGACACAAACTTATTCTATTTTGTATGGAATGTAGTTGTCACTTCCCAAGCTGTTAGCATGCAGTGTACCGGTTACAAGAATTGTAACACTAACATGACAGTTCTTCTCCATTAAAGTCAAGAGGAGTCTTGCCATTGACTTCAGTGGGTTGAATGTTGTGTGCTGAGTATGCTGCGTCTTTGATACTGATGAAGATGGCGTTCTCCATGTGAAGTTTGGCATATACTTTCTTATTTAAACTATGTCTTGTCTTTGATCCTGCTGGTGGTATTTGATGCTGATTGATGTTTATCACAATGTTCTCCCTGCCTGTCCTAATTTCCATCCTACACACCCTACAGCCCTATTACTTAATGCTGAACTGGCAAAATGCTGGCTCTTGGCACGCAACAGGCAAGTTGCCCAATGTGTATGAGCATGGACAAAACCAGCTATTTGAGGAACACTCTTGGCCAAGGAGGGGGGATGACAGCACAAGTGGCATCCAGAAGTATAATTTATTTATTTATATCTATAATTAATTATAATGAAAGCATGACTATCCAATTGTGTGGATACTCTATAGCAGCAAAATATAAATTAAGTTAATTCCCATCATTATACACCCCTTTCAAATTGAGCCATTGAGAAAAGGTGAGCCTTACAGCAGATTTGCAAGACTAATAAAATTGGGTTGCTGCAGCCCCAGGGGTGAAGTGAGCTCCAAAGGGTCAGAGCTCACAGGATGTCTTGCCAGCTGCCTTGCGCTCTTCTGATGATATTGCTGCAGTTTGGATGCCTCACATCAGACCACAATCATGGCAAGAGAGCACATGGAGAGAAATGGTCTCTAAAATAGCTAAGTCCCTAGCCAGCAGGAGCTTTATAGATTAAAAACTACATCTAAAATTCAATTTGGAAAACAACAGGCAGTGAGTACAGATCATAGAGCATGGGTTTAATATGCTCACAAAAAGAGACGCTGCTTAACAAGCAAGCTGCCAAATTTTGCATCAGCTGCAGTTTCTGTCTAATAAATTTCTCCACCTCACTCCTGGCCTCTACAGTAAAAATGGTAGGTGCTGCTAGGGATGTGCGAACAGAACTGAGTTCGGAAATTCGGCTTGGTTCAAAAATTGAATTTGGTTCGGTCGACCAAACTAGTCAAGTTCGGTCAAATTCTGAACTTCCGAACTGTGTTCGTACATTCAAAACCGGAGTTTTAAGCTGTTTTTGGCCTTCCGAACTGGTTCAGATTTGACCAAGCAGTTCGGTCGAATTCGAGTTCAGTTCGGAAGTTCCGTTCGGTCGACCGAACTAGTCGAGTTCGGGCCGAACTCCGAACCGCGTTCGCACATCCCTAGGTGCTGCTACTCAATTTTTATTTCTGCCCCAAACATTGTGAACATAACATGATAAGTAGAGGTAATTGCTTTCATTGTAAAAAAAATTTAAGTGAAAAACTATTGCCTTAAAACTAAACGCTTGAAATTTTTGCCCTGTTTTAGCTAATTTCATTCTGAAATTTAATGAACAAGTTCTAATTTATACATCTCCACTAATTTCCCAGAGATGCTTATCAACTATTATACATTAACAGCTTTTGGAAGTAATTAGTTGGTTTGATCTAGATTGGAAAGGCTACTCACACCATTTAATAAGCAATAAAGCAATGACTTTTCTTTTTTAAGGATAGAAACAATTTGAGATTGATTTAACATCTTTGCATGCATGGCAGAGTATGAATGACTAAAATTAACAGAGGAAGGTAGAAAATGGGTATCACACACAATGCGCAGGTCTGACAAGATTACACAATCTTAATTAGTTATGGCATGCAATACAGAAATGTTCATTTGGATTTCTGAATTGTAGAGGAAAGAGTGATCTGCAACAGCTAAGAAAATAGCTCCCTCTGCTGCTTCCTTTTATACTTTCTAGTAGAATCCATTTCTTGGATAAAAAACTTCAGATATAAAAAGGGGGGTTCAGCATAACAGGACAATCTACATTTCCCAGTTGAGATACATAAATTATCCTGAATTTTTTTAAAACAACAAGTAATTACAAATACTTACATCTCATGTAGATGGGCAAAGACTAGATGGAAAGTAGAAGAGAGAGAGATCAAAGAAGTGGACAGAAATTGTGGTGAGCTACTTTGGAATGAGTATCCCTAAGTGAGAGATTCCCTGAAAACAAGAATTAAAATTTACAAAACGGTCTTGAAGAGGAACAGTTTGTACAGCGTTAAAACAGCACCTCAGTGCCCCCCCCCCCCAAATATTTGGTGCTTTCTCATTTTTATTTATTTATTTATTTATTGGATTTTGCTGTCACAAACGCAAAGCATGAAATATTACTGCAAAGACAAGCTGGGCCAGGTGAAAAATACATTGCTTACACTGTAACATAATAACTTACTTAGAAAACAGGTGCATGCCGCTATGTTCCTAGACTGTAAGACATCCTTCAGATGTTGTTTTCATAAAGTTTGTAACAAACAAGACAGTAGCCCACACCAGGTCTCTGTCCACCTGTCATTTTATTAGGGATTTGCTCCCACTGGGCACGTTGCTAGCTCTGGGGGAGGGGCAGGATGGAGGACTATCTGCCAGTGGTTGTGGCTTCCGTGGGGGGAGCAGGGGTGGCAGGAGTAGTTGGAGTGGGAGCAGGCAGCGAGAGACCCATATTTGTTCGCTTCTGACTGCTGGCGAAGGTGCCACCGTAGAGGAAGCTGCCCACTGGACACGGCGGAGTAGTGGTCTCTGAGTATATTGATCCCAACATGTGGGCAAATGTGCACCCACATCTGCATCTAATCAATTAGGTTGCGTGTAGCATCGAGCATGTGCAGGTCCACCAGCACCACAGAGTTGTGTGCGAACAGCCTAGAGCATTCCCAGCAGCAACCACTTCCTGACCTTCTCTCCACTTGCTCTCACTGGCATGCACGTAATGTCAGTCTGCCTTAGAAGCCCAACGTGCACTAAATTCAAACAAGCGCTGCCCCAGCTTGTACTGGTTTGCAGCACGTGCCCAACAGTCTCTTGTTCAAAGTCATTGCCTTCTCCAGAGTGACTTCCACAGCTTTTCCATCACCATGGCCATGGCTCAGAACAACCACCAGGCAACAACTAGCACGCACTGCTCCCTCTGGTGCTCCATCTCAGGGACTCTCTGCCTACTAATCTGCCTGCCAAAGGTTTATTCTCTGGAGTGAGCAAGCAAGCAACCAAGGCCTTCATCACTCTATGGGGGGAGCAGAAGGTACAATACCAACTGGTGAAGTGCTACAGGAACAGGGCAGTGTTCCATGAGATTCCTCTCCAGATGGCGTGGCTGGAATACACCAGGAACATGAACCAGTGCCGGCAATGGGCCAAGGACTTGGGGCACAAATAGAGAGAGATCAGGGGCAACAACTCCACCTCCAGCTGTGGGAGGCAAACATTGTCCTACTATGAACTGCTGTACCGGCTCTTGAGTTGTATGTGGATGGAGCCATGGTGGCATCCCTCCTCTAAAGATGCACCTTCATGAGCAGCCAGAAGCAGGTGTTTATGGCTCTCTCACTGCCTGCTCCCACTCCAACCATTCCCGCTCCCCCCACGGAAGCCATGCCCACTGGTGGAGATCCCTCCATGCCCATCTCCATCCCAGAGCCAGCAAGGATCAATGAGAACACCAGTATCATGACTCCGATGGTGTAGTCCCCCATGCTCAAGAGCCAGCCTCTGCTTGAGGAGCCACTGGAGGTGCTAGTCAAGGTTACAGAGGACCCATATGCCACATTTAGAGAGAAGGCTGAGGAGAACAGTAAGTTAATGCACGGGGTGTGTGTGTGTGTGTGTGTTTGACTGAGTTTACACATACGGGCTTCCATTTATTGTTATCTAATTATGTGGGGTTATTTCTTTACTGTGTTCACAGGTGACCAGGAGAGCACTGGGGGAGCAGCAGGATACTCCCCAGGACACAGCAGTACTGGACACAAATGGTATGCAGCTGGGAAGTGGGTGGGAAGACATGTTGATGGGCCAATGGGATGGGGGAAGAGGGAAAGGCACCATGATGGAATGGCAGGCTGGGATGTGGGGGAGGAGGGGAGAGAAGCATGATGGTGAGATGATGGACTGGGGAAGGGAAAAGCACTATGGCAGACAGTAAGGGAAGGATCAAGGGTGCTAATGGCGATGCTTGATTTCTGTATGTTCTTCACACCCAGGAGCAGAACTGCATGCCCCAGAGATCCCACACCAGCAGCAACCAAGGCCAGATACTCAAACTCATTCCAGCTTCCCCTTGGATGAGTAGAGGGCCATTATGTTGGGCTGGAAGGGTGGCTGTTACATTGGGAGGGAAGGGCAGGCAGGGGCTGAAACATCAGGGCAGGAAGGTGAGCAGTCTGAACTAATGGCTTTCCTTGTTGCCTTGCTACAGCGGCAACACTGAGATGGGTGTGGATCAAGCCCCCTGCAACAAACACTCATCAGAACCAGGACCTGTAGGTCTGGCAACTGGCGGTGCAAGAAGGATTGTGAGGGAGCTGCTGGGGGAGACTACATGGCAGGCAGACAAGATCCAGGACACAGTTCAGGGCATGGGAGCACAGGCAGTTTGCATGGCACAATGAAAGTCCTTGGCTGTCAAGGCCTGCCTGGACTGCCAGCAACAGGACAGGCACTTGGCCTGCTTCTGGCAGCAGCTGAAGCAGTCAGACAACATGTTCAAGAAGGTGAGTAAGAAGATTGAAGAGATGTGGGATCAGCCTCAAAACAGTCTGCCCCAATCAATCCAGTGCCAGACCTCCCTTTTGGAGCATGTGGCTGCAATGACTGCTAGCACTGTTGCTCAGCGGCAGGTGCTATTTGCCAACCCCCCTTGGTGGTTCACATTGCCACACCTGGATCCCAACCACCTGCCCTGGCTGGTATCTCTCCCCGCCCCAGGAAAGCATCTGTGCTGTCTCCGTCCTGTGCTTGCACAGGTCAATCTGCCCTGGTCCAGGCATGTCTCTCTCTACCAGTCACGAGAGCATGCCATGGTAGAATATTCTTCCATGAGGGGATCTGTGGGAGGAGGAGGAGGAAAACACCCCACCTGCCACTACCTCTGCCAAAGCAAGCACGCCCAGCTGCAGCAAAAAGAGGAAGGTGCAGAGGAAATGAAGAAAAAGATAATACAGTTAAAGCGCTTTACAGTTCAATTAAAGTTTGTATTGTAAAATAAAATTGTTATGTTTTTCACAATCAATGGCTTCCCTGTTTATTGTGGGAAAGGTTGGGTGTCCGGGGAAGTAGGGGCAGGATGACAGAATGGCATAGCAATATGCTGCTTTGGGGGCTGGGTGCACCAAGGGGGGAGGGAGTCCTCTAAGCTGTACACTTGCACATGAGGGTGGGCGAGTCAAATAGAGGCCCTTAGAGAATGGCGGTATGGCATGGCTATAAGCTGCATTGGGGACTGTGGGTTAGAAACACTTGCACTTGAGGGCAGGCTGGGAGTCCATAATGGCTGGGAACAAACCTGAGCCTCTCTGTTTCCTATTACCATTCCCAGACCCAGCCAGCCTGGAAATGCCAGTAGGAAAAAGCAGAGGTTCATGCCTGCAGCTAGGTAGCCTGTGAATGGCAATAGCGAACCTACAGGGAATGGAAAGGGTGGAAAATAGCACAGGCTGGAGGGTGGGAGCCGCAGGAGGGAAAGTATTCTGTCCTGGTGTGGGGGAGAGCTGGATGGGCCAGAGGAATACACAGTAACACAAGGGAAACAGTTTTAAAAGCTTTGTTTATGATCAAATTCCAGAAGAGTAGCCATGTTGTTCTATCGCTCTAAAACAGGACGGGGGAAAGAAGACTAACAAGAAAATCTCTTTATTTCAGCATGAGCTTTCATCAGCAAGGTGCCACAAGACTGCCTTTTCTTTTCTGCTATTATCAGTAACTGTCACTTAAGGCTGGCTGTTTGTGCTTGTATCGTGGTTGATGTACCGGCACAATGCATCCTGGATCTCTATGGCTATGTGGCGCTGCTCCACTCTATTCAGCTGGTCCTGGAGCAGGAGCACTGGCTTGAAGGAGCTAACTGGTGGGGTTCTCAAATGTGGCCCTGCCAGGTGCACAGACGTTGGATGTTAACTTAGATGTTGGACTGATTCAGTCTGAGTTCCGTCCGTACAGCCCCCACTCACATGTTTTGCATGTTCAGCCTAAATAAATGGGCAGCCCCCAGCATGTCTTACATACTCTCATGGACAGCGCCACTGAGAGTGAGAGAAGGGCAGAAATGGATTGCTCTTCAGACACTCTAGGATTTCAGTCTATGACTCGATGGTGCTGGTGGACTTGTACACATGAAGGTGCTGCCCGTGTGCACAACATAATTTTCTGGATGCAGACACGTGGGCGTATGTTAGCCCACATTCACCTGCATGGCAGGCTCCATATTCTCTGAGACAACACGATGAGTGGGAGCTGTGGGCCTGGTGGGTGGTGGTCCCATTTCCAGTGAAGGCAAACACCTAGTACATAGGTAGGGAGAAAGGTAAGGAGAAAGATAAAGAAAGGTACAGCAACAGCATTTAACTTTAAAAAAAGAGACTGACAAAATGAGGAAATTAGTTAAAAAGAAACTAAAAAGCCCAGTTGCAAGGGCTACAAGTTCGCAAGAGGAGTGGAGGCTGTTTAAAAGCACCTTTCTGGAAGCCCAGATTAAACGCATCCTGCAAGTTAAAAAAGGAAGCAGGAAGACCAAACGTCTTCTACTGTGGTTAAATGGGGAGGTGAAGGAGGCTATTAGAGCCAAAAAGGAATCCTTTAAGAAATGGAAGGCTAGTCCCAATGAAAATAATACGAAAGAGCATAAACACTGGCAACGTAAATATAAAGTGTTAATAAGGCAGGCCAAGTGAGATTTTGAAGGGAGGCTTGCTAAAGAGGCAAAAACAAGCAACAAAAAGTTTTCCAAATACATCAGAAGCAAGAAGCCTGCTAGGGAGTCAGTTGGGCCATTAGATGACAAGGGAGTAAAAGGGGCGCTCAGAAAGGATAAGGAGGACACTGCAGAGAAGCTGAATGAGTTCTTTGCGTTCGTCTTCACTGTCGAGGATTTTGGGGAGGTACCCACGCTTTGTGGGCGAGGAATTGGACAAGCTGTTAAAAATCAATGTGATGTTGGAGGATGTTCTAGGGAAAACTGACAAACTGAATACTAACAAGTCACCAGGGCCAGATGGCATTCACCCCAGAGTTCTGAAAGAACTCAAATATGAAATTGCAGACCTACTGTTAGTAATTTGTAACCTGTCACTAAAATCTGCCACTGTACCCGAGGACTGGAAGGTGGCAAATGTAACCCCAATATTTAAAAAGGGATCCAGAGGCGATCCTGGAAAACTACAAACCAGTAAGCTTGACGTCTGTGCTGGGCAAAATGGTGGAAACCATCATTAAGGACAGAATTACAGGGCATGTTCACAAACATGGCTTAATGGGGAAGAGTCAGCATGGATTTAGTAAAGGTAAGTCATGCCTCACTAACCTGTTGGAATTCTTTTTTATTATTATTATCTTGTTTATTTTCCTGTAACAATGGTATTAACATAACTTTCAATTTCTTCCCATACAATTATTGTATTTCCTTTGCCACTCATTTCCTGACATATAGCCGAGCGACTGTGTTACAAACATAAACTTTATCCCCCAACCTTCCACCTTGTAATATCACCTCCCCTCCCTAACTCCCCGCCCCTACCCATCCCCAATCTGCCCCCCTCCCCCCCCGGAGCTTTAATAAATGTCTTTCAGGTAGATCGATTGTGTGTATTTGTCCATCTTAATTTGCTGCGTTAGTACTATCAATGTTTATGTTGATAAGGAAATCCCAATTAGAAAACACTGTTTGATGATCTGTGTGTAACTTTTGTCCTGTGTTATTGGGTTGTATGTTGTGAGTATATGTATATATATAGATTTCTGTTATTGTAATATTGTAATAGCCTGATGGGCTTCACAATAAACTAAACAAACAACAACAACAGCATTAGTACTGTCCAACACGATGACCATGACTCATAAAATTTACTTAGATTGTCTTCTAGGCTGGCCGTTATATGTTCCATCGACACCATATGCCACAACTTTTGTAGCCAGGCCAGTCTAGTCAGACCCTTTGCGTGCTTCCACGTCTTTGCAATCGTGTGAACTGCCGCCGCCAGGATCCATTTTTGACAGGTTCTTCTCTGGTGTGGCTTAAGAGTCTTAGGTGGGTATAATCCGAGGAGTGCAATTTCTGGTTTAAACGGAAGATTCACTTCCAGCAGTCCATTAATAATTGACCATAGTTTCTTCCAGAAGGCTTCCATCTTCGGGCAGCGCCACCAGCAATGCAGGTAGATGCCCCTCTCCCCACATCCCCTCCAACACGTTAGGGCTTAGGTATTTTTAATTTTGTTTATTCCATCTGGTGTGGTGTACCATCTCTGGATTAACTTTATTTGGGGTTCCTTTACTAATAAGGACAGTGAGCAAGTGGACATATACTCCCAAATGGTTCTCATGTCTCCCTCTGTTATATCTAGCATCAACTCGTCAGACCATTTAGTGATATATCCCGCATCCGGGAAATGATATAAAGCCTTTACCAGTCTATAAAGAATTGAAAATACTCCCTTTTATCCTACATTATTAAACAGGACTCTTTCCAAATCTGTGGGGTCCCTACAAAAGTGGGCCCTATCCTTGGAATTATTTATAGCACTATGTAGGTGGCAGTGCATATGTTTGTTAATGACACATTTAAAACTAGGGACACGTTGGAGACAGCCCTAGCTGAAAAGGTTTCCTGTTGGAATTCTTTGAGGGTGAAAATAAGCATGTGGACAAGGGAGACCCAGTAGATATAGTGTGCATTTTATATTTTATTTTGGCTATGGCGGAAACCAATGCTTGTGAATAAACTAAACTTGAAACTTGATATAATGTACCTGGATTTCCAGAAAGCATTTGATAAGGTCCCTCATGAGAGACTCTTGAGAAAATTTAAAAGTCATGGGACAGGAGATAGTGTCTTACTATGGATCAGAAACTGGTTAAAAAACAGAAAACAAAAGGTTGTCCCAACTACAAATGGGCAGTTTTCACAATGAAGAGATGTAAAACGTGGTGTGCCTCAGGGATCTGTTTTGGTACCAGTGCTGTTTAATGTATTCATTAATGATTTGGAAAATAGTGTTAAGAGTGAGGTGATCAAATTTGCAGACGACACCAAGTTATTCAAGGTAGTTAAAACATGAGCAGACTGTGAGGAATTGCAACGGGATCTTACCACATTGGGTGCCTGGGCATCTAAATGGCAAATGAGATTTAATGTGGACAAGTGCGAAGTGATGCACGTAGGGAAAAATAATCCAAACTATGCATACACAATGTTGGGTACTAAGCTAGGAGTTACCACTCAGGAAAAGGATCTGGGGGTGGTTGTGGACAATACAATGAAATCCACAGTGCAGTGTGCGGCAGCAGTCAAAAAAACAAACAATGTTAGGAATTATTTGGAAGGGGATAGAGAATAAAACTGAGGATGTCATAATGCCTCTGTACAAATCAATGGTGCGACCGCACCTGGAATAGTGTGTGCAGTTCTGGTCGTCCCATCTCAAAAAAGACATAGCTGAACTAGAAAAGGTACATAGAAAGGAAACAAAAATGATCAAGGGCATGGAATTGCTCCCATATGAGGAGAGGCTTGGTAGGTTGGGACTCTTCAGTTTGGAGAAGAGACAACTGAGAGGAGATATGATAGAGGTCTATAAAATCATGAGTGGTGTGGAACTAATAAACAAGGAGCAGTTATTTACCCTCTCAGCTAGTACTAGAACTAGGGGACACTCCATGAAACTCATGGGTGGCAAGTTTAAAACAAATAAAAGAAAATATTTTTTCACTCAGTGTATAATTGGGTTGTGGAATCTACTGCCAGAGGCTGTGGTAAGGGCCAGTACTATAGTTGAGTTTAAAAGAGGTTTGGACAAGTTTCTGGAAGATAGGTCCATTAGCAACTATTAGCCAGACAAGATCAGGGAACGTGATGGGAGCTGGGGGAAAACAACAGGGAATGGATCCCCCATTGTGACCTGCTGGGTGCTTCTCCAAGTCACTGTGATTGGCCACTGTTGGAGACAGGATGCAAGGCTAGATGGACCATTGGTCTGACCCAGTATGGCACTTCTTATGTTCTTATGCTCTTATAGGCAGGTGGACAACTGGACATGTACAAATGAGACATTAGCCCACAGCCCACACCTGTTCTTAACACCTGTTGTGGAGAACACATGTGGTAGTCATTAGCAGGACAGTAGTCTCCAGCTGGAAATTGATTCTGACTGCATCTTCTCTGAAGTGCTGCTTCAAAAGCCCTCTCTACAAGACAGCAGAAGGCTCTCAGCTACCTGTTGAAGTACCTTTGCTCCAGGGTGTTGGCAACACTGTAGGCTTTCATGAGCCAGGGCTTCAGTGTGTAAGACAGGGTCTGCATAAGCACCCCCTCAATGCTGGTTTCAGTCATGGCTCCAAAGTCCCTGGGTGTACAAGCAGCCAAAGAAGGGGGACTGGTGGAAGATGCAGGCATCATGTTTTTTTCTGGACCAACCAGCCAAGCACATCCACGAACTGGGCATGGTGCTGTAGTACAGCCTGGAGAACCACAGAGAAAACCCCCTTGCATTTCAAGTAGTCATCCTTGCTATAAGGTGGGCAGATGATGGTGATATGGCTCCCATCAATCATCCCTATACAGTTTGGGAACCCCTCCTGCTGAAAACCCTCCATTACCTCCATGGTGTCAATCAACTGCAGCACCCAATCCAGCAGCACTTCCACAATGATGATCCATACCTCGACAAAGATGGTGCCCACCGTGGAGGTTCCAATGCTGAATTGTTGCACAACAGAGTGGCAGGAGTCTGAAGTAGTGAACTTCGAGATGGTGATGGCAACGCGCTTCTCCACGGACATGGGCGAGCGTATCACTGTGCTGCTCTGTTTCTCTAGCGGGGCAGAATGAGGTGACAGAGTATCCTGAAGTTGGAGATCCACTCCACAACTCCCCAGGAGGATAGCATGTTCTCCCACCAGTCTGTGCTATTTTCCTTCACCCACACAAACCTCTCAGTGGGTACTGCCCTACATATGGCATTGCTGACTAAAGCTGTCTCCCCCGACAGGTAGCACTCAGCATGCATCTGCTCCCCTCGCAAGACTTCGATCCTCCCCAGTGCAGTCTGTTGTTGCTGTAGAAAGGCAAGTACACATGGCACTGAAAGAGTAGCTGCCTCTGTATTGTGACGTGCTCCACTACCCCAGTCACAGGTCAAGCGAAACCATGTCTGTGTGCCTTGCAATCTCATCATCATGCAAATGCTTGGAGACGGCATGTATCTGCTAGATCGCTCACAGGTTCTGCTGAGAAGTGGTAACGAAAGTCTTGAGCGTTTTAATGAGCACCATGAAATTCTCCGCTTGTCTCTCCATGACTGTGGTACTGGCGTCAGTGAACTCCAAATGTCTTGAAACGTTTAAAGAGTTGGGCAGCTGCCTAGCTCGAATGAGCTTTGTGCCGCACATGAACAGAGATTGGCTACTATTGGTCATGTGTCCTCACAAGACTTGACCAAGTCTATTGGCTGAAAAGGTTTTTGGAAAGCTTATGCTGCGTGTGTGTGTTGCTGCACCAGCATTGCCAATCCAGGTGACTATTAAAGTGAGGAAATTTCTATCACAAGCACATCAGTGCACAGGCCAGCTCATGTACAAACGTTACAGATGTTAGCACCACGGAAGCATGGGATTTTTTAATTGGGGGGAAAAACACTGAATGTTAAGAAATGGGCAGGTGGAGAAATCTGCAAGGCACTCAAGGGCACTGTCTCAGAATGTATGTGGGAGCAGAGCTTTCCATTGGTTAAAAGTAACTCTCATATGTTCATACCATTTTAAAATAACAATTTTTGCTTGCAACATGCATGAGGTGTTATAACACCATAAAAAGCTATTGCTTCAGGTTGTTTACCAGGGAAAGCCCAAGGGCTTCGGTTTTGATCTGTGGGTGCTGTTAGCCGCTCAAAGTATACAGCTCAGAGAATTTGTGTGTGGGGAGGGCAGGGGAATACCCTGGTCTTTGCTTACATTTGGGTGAGGCCTGATGTACAGAGAACTGTCAACCCATCCTCTGAGGCTGCCAATGCACTATAGGGTGGCACATGCACACAATGGGGTTCTACACATGCATGATGGAGTGCAGACACCACGAACCTGCTAAAATTCAAAGTTCAGCAACATGGAAGAGTGATAGCTCCAGAGGATTTTATTTATTTATTATTTATTTATTTTCAGTACTTCTAACCTGCCCCCTCCTGCCACACGGCAGCTCAGGGCAGCATACAAAAAATAAAAATACAAAGTAATTAAACAATATAAAATAGAAATATTAAAATCCATTAAAATGAACAATCACAGGGCCAGATTGAAACCTCACCAACCCCCTCAAAAACAAACCACAAAACATCCCCCACCCACTACCCGTCTCCCTCGCCAAAAGCCTAGCAGAACAAACAGGTCTTACAGGATTTATGAAAAGAGGGGAGATCTGGGAAAAGGCGGATCTCCAGTGGGAGAGAGTTCCACAGCTAGGGAGCAGCCACAGAGAACACCCTCTCAGAGGTTGCCACCCAGAAAACCCCAGGAACCTCCAAGAGGGTGCCCCCAGACGACCTCAGGGGCCGATCCAGGACACGGAGGTTGAGGTGGTCCTGCAGATAAGCAGGGCCCAGACAATATAGGGCCTTAAAGGTTCACACCAACACCTTGAATTGGGTGCAGTAGACTATAGGCAGCCAGTGCAGAGAACAGAGCACCGGTGTTATATGCTCCCGATGGCCCGTCCCTGTCAGGAGGTGGGCTGCTGCATTCTGAACCAGCTGCAGTCTCCAGGACATAACCAAGGGTAGCCCCATGTACAGCACATTGCAGTAGTCTAATCTCAAGGTGATAAATGCATGGATGATGGTGGCCAAGTCAGGGTCAGAAATATATGGCCGAAGATGACAGACTAGATGTAATTTACAAAAAGCGCTCTTTGCCACAGCACCATCCAGATGAAGCTGTGCATAGAGGAGCACTCCCAGGTTCTGGACCTGGGGGACCAAGGAGGGACACACCCCATCAATGATGGGGGCCTCCACTCCTTCACCCTTCCCCACCAGCATCACCGCCATCTTATTGGGATTCAACCTCAGACGGCTTAAGCTCATTCAATCCTTCACCACAGCCAGGCAGTGGGTAACGCTGAGACAGCTGGGCGTCATCAGCATACTGATGGCACCAACCTCAAACCCTCTCACGATTTCTCCCAGAGGCTGAATATACACGTTGAACACGAGAGGGGACAGAATAGAACCCTGCGGCACTCCACACATGAGGTCCTAGGAGGAGGATGTAGACTCCCCCAGCACCACACGCTGAGTTCTACTGGCTAGGAAAGTGTTGCAAGAATGGAATTAAAATAAAGGCTATGGCTTTTCTGGATGTTTGTGCACTGCCAGAATTAAGGAAGCCTGGGTCTTCCCTGCTGTTTTTCCTTACCATTGCCCTGATGACAGCTAGAGGATACCCGGGGGGGGGGCGGTGTCACAGGGAGTGCTTTGATCAGATGGCAGAGAAGAATCTCTTGGGGGAAAACAAGTGGGTCAGGGTACAGGGAACGTGAATGCATGGATGGAAAGCTTCTTGCCCTGCTTGAGGTTTGGACACTCTAAGAGGTGCAGAGCGTCTCCTGGCAAGTGGGCATGTTTTCCTCCACAACTGTATGGTAATGCAGAAGATGATAAGAAGGAGGTGCAAGAGGTGCACATTTGATTGGGCGTTTTATGCAAATCAAGAGGGATTTCCAATTCCACATCAGGTAAGACCCCAATAAAACCATGTGCTACTACCTGCCCGTACTTCGTGTGAGCCATGGATGTGAGAAACCGGGTGGTGACAATGTGCAAAGACTGATTGCTTTCAATTTTAATTTTTACTTTTGCTTTGAGTTTTCACTATAGATAAAATTTAGTAATTTTACCACTATAGGGGGCTCCTTTGTTCATCTGGGGCACCCAGGTGAACATGCTTTTCTGGGGCTCCCATCAGCTGTTTGGAAGCTCAGGTGAGTGTGTTCCTCCAGCCCCCCTCCCCCAAACAGCTGTTTGGCAGTCTGGGTGAGCATGCTCCTCTGGGCCCAATCCTTGGTCCTTGCCTTGTAGTGGGGCTGGGTGGGTCCTAACAAATAGGACGCCGCATGTTAGCCTGGATTAGCCCTACTGGGCAAGCCTTTGTCCGTGCTGCATCACCAGTCTTCTCCAGATCACGCATCTGGTAGCAGTCACACACCTGCCCCGAGGCGGAAGTGTATGAACATCTGGCAGTCATCAAACTGACAAGCAGGTGACTCATGGTCTTGTTATTTTTTTTACCCACTGTGTTTTATATCCAGAGAAGATGCAAGCCTTCAAATAGAATAAGAGAATTAAAAAGTTTAAATTATAAGAGCAAGAGTTTAGATAGTCATACTGTAACACAAACTTTTAAACACTATCAGAATTTTGTTTTAGATACAGTTTTGTTAAGTATCTTCAGCTAATTCTTTACTAAATTTTACTTCCTCGGACTTCAGGCATTTCCCATATTTCCAGCCTATCAACAATCTAAGTCTTCACTGGACACACTAATGCAAATTAAGCAGTTAAATGATCAAAACAATTTGTTGAAAATCAAATGCTTAACTGATTGTGTAACTGTTAAGATGACATCCATATCTAAATTGATTACCCCAAATTCTGCCCAGCTGTAGCAATTATAAAAGGAAAGTATGGGTGGCTCAGGTGGGGAATAAGCTTCGTAGTATGGGCCTTTCACTCGACAGTTTGTATTCTCTGAGTTAAGGCAGTACTAGGAATCTTTTCAGCCAAAGACTGGCTGATATTACCGCACAAGAGGAGATAGCTACCTTGAGAGGCAAAAGCTCATTGGGCTCCTGTATTGGAGTTATACGAGCTCCCCTGTGCATCGGCCCCATACTTGCGGTTCCAGATGAGTCTTTATGCGCAGAGGTGTTTCTCCATGGCGAGAATGTGTGTTTTCCCTTCAGGAAATACTAACGCCTGTTATTATGGGAAACATTCATTTTCTAGCTTATGTAACTGCCCCTTGTGGGTGGTAGATACCTTGGAACACATTTTTTTTCACTGTGAACTCCATCTTACTCTCCATGATAAATGGGTTTCCCCTTTGCTCAATGCTGGGTCCCCCAAAACTGACCATCAGCTACTGATAATGCTTTTGTCAGGGCAAGATGAAACTATTACAAAGGGAGTGGCTCGATTTCTCCTTGAAGTACTTGCCTTGCGGAAGGCTAGGATGGCCCTTATATCCCCTGAGGAGGAGAAGGGGGGTTTGGGGAATTATGACTCCTGATTTCTGTGATTTACTTATTTATTTACTGTTTGCTGGCGCTATATAAATGTTTGTTAATAATAATAATAATAATAATAATTCCATGGTTGCATGTTTTGGTTTTGTATTTGTTTTTTTCTTTTTCTTTTTGTGTGATGGTATTTACTACACACTTTAATAAATAAATAAATAAATAAGGAAAGTAAGCCATTCCAAAATTTCTCTACCATAATTATGCAACAATCTGTTTAAATGACTTTCTGCAAACCTTCAATAATAGTGTGTGTTACCTCAAATACTATTGCTCTTAGTATAGCAGATGCTTCCAAAGATCTTTAGTTAGTTAGGGTTGTCCTGTACGCAACTAGTCATTTCCCTTTGCCAAACAGACTGCAATATTCTTACTACTGTAAAAGAATTCTGCTATTACCTGCAGAATTTAACACCTATTGGAGATGAGAGTTGTAGAATGATGCAACATTCCTATCTTCATAGTAATGTACTGTATTCTGGATTTGAAGAGGTTTGCTTCCACATTGACAGAAAATTCATTCTGTGCCCCCCAAAATAAATGCTTTAAGTGCATTTCTTATGTTCCTATGTACATATATAACAAATATGTTTAATGCCTGATTTGAACAAAAAATGCAGCTCAACCTTATCTGTTGAGGACACATCAAGATAAATGCTGTTCAAAGAAAGCATCAGTGAAGGAAGCGCTAAAAGTTTCTTGCAAGTGCAAACGGGCCTTTAAATATATAGAATATAAAATATAATAAAAATAAAGCAGATATTGCTTTATACTCACTTCAGCTAACATAGCTGACCAGGGATGGTTCATAGTTCCTATAATGTAAATTCTGGTTTTATTTATTTATTTATTTATTTATTTTTAAATAGCAAGATCAAGTGTTTGTTTCCTTCTGCAATTTTGGGTTCTGCTTTTGGCTAATATTCCTTACATTTATTTATTTATTCCTTATATTTTTTCCCTGCATCCTCCTGCACAATGGTGGCTCGGAGTGGCAACAACATATAAAAATACAATAAAATACATAAAACTAAAATATTATCATATTAAAATTACTAAAAAGGCTAAATGCTAAAGGCAATAAAAATATCCTCCCAATCCCCCCTAACTCCCCTCCCCGAAGGCCCGGCGGAACATCCAGGTCTTACATGATTTTCTGAAAGAGGGGAGGTCCGGGAATAAATGGGCCTCCATCAGGAGGGAGTTCCACAGCCTAGGTGCAGCCACCAAGAACACCCTCCCCGCAGAAAATACCCAGGGGACCTTGAGTTGGGTGCCCCCAGCCGACCACAGGGGCTGCAAAATGACCTGGGGCTTGAGGCGGTCTTGCAGATAAGCAGGTCCTAAGCCGTTTAGTGCTTTAAACCAACACTTTGAATAGGGCCTGGTAGACTATAGGCAGCCAGTGCAGAGAACAGAGCACAGGTGTAATGTGCTCACGGCGACCTGTCCCTGTTAGGAGACAAGCCGCCGCATTCTACACCAGCTGCAGCCTCCGAATCATCTTCAAAGGTAGCCCCATGTAGAGTGCATTACAGTAGTCCAGTTGAGAGGTATTGAAAGCATGGATGATGGTTGCCAGTTCCGAGTTGGAGACATACGGCCGAAGCCGTCGCACCAGATGTCATTGGCAAAATGCTCCCCCCGCCACAGCCTCCACCTGACAATCCAGGCGGAGCTGTGAATCGAGGAGCACCCTCAAACTATGGACCTGGGTGGCCAGAGGGGGGCAGATCCCGCCAATAACAGGAGTCACCACACACCCCGGCCCTACCAACCAACATCACTTCCCTCTTATCGGGATTCAGCCTCAGTTGATTCGCCCTCATCCAGTCCCACACAGCTGCCAAACACCGGGTAAGCACCGAGATTACTGAGCCTGGATCTTCAGAAAACAAGAGGTAAAGCTGTGTATCATCGGCGAACCAATGACATTGTATGCCGAACTGTCTCATGACCTTCCTCAAGGGTTGCATATACACATTTAACAGGAGAGGGGACAGAATAGAACCCTGCGGGACTCCACACGTGAGGTCCCGGGGAGAAGATGTATATTCCCCGTGGACCACCCACTGAGTTCTCCCTGCCAGGAATGAGCGGAACCATTCAAGAACAATCCCACTCACCCTGGCCCGGTCCCGCAGCCTTGTCACCAACATCTCATGATGAACGGCATCAAATGCTGCCGACAGATCCAACAAGATCAAAATAGATGATCTGCCCTAATCTAATTAACGGCATAGGTCATCGATCAAGGTCACAAGTGCAGTCTCCGTGCCAAACCCCGGACAAAAGTCGGACTTCAAGGGATCAAGAAAGCCGACCCAGTCTAGATGCCCCTGTAACTGCCGGGCCACCTCTCGTTCAATAACCTTCCCTAAAAAGCAGGGGTGTAGCTAGGTTGGAATGGGCCCAGGGACAAGAAATGGACTTTGGGGGCCCCTGCCCATCACCATAGACTCCCCTGCCCCTCTCCCTCCCCTCAATGTCCTTATTGCATAAAACTGTCAACAACCGTACTTATTAAATTAAAATATGTACTCAGCTACTGCAATGGCCTCTTCCTTGCTTTTAGCTATGCAAACACAGAAATAGTAACATATGGCCTCCCCTTGAGCCCCCTCCTGATCTCAGCCCCCTCCCCCAGAGACCCCCCTCCTGTTCCCCCAGCTCTGTCCCCCCACAGACCCTCCCTCCTGTTCCCTCCCCCGAGTTCCCTCCTTCACCCTCCTCCCACAGAGTCCCCCTCCTGCTCACTCAGCCCCCTCTCACCACACAGCCCCCTCCCCCCACAGACAGGGCCGGATTTAGGAATATTTCACCCCAAGGCCCTTTTCAGGCTTCTGCCCCCCCCACAAGAAAAGCCCCACCTCCCACTGTGCAAAACAGACAAGCAGGTGTACAAAATATGCAAGATATACAGAGCTGAACAGACACAGCAGAAGCCAGTGCACCAGGCGATCATTCCGGGACCTTCAGAAATGGATTTCAAAACTTATGAGAAGATCAGAAATGGGAAGGGGGCAACTACAAGGATGTACCAGAGCCCAAGAAATCTGTCTCCACCAAGTTTAGGAGCTTGGGGTTTCTGCTCTAGCAGTGCAAACACCTGTGACCTTCTTCACCTGCTCATGCCCCTCCTCTCAAACACCCTGGCCTGGAAGAAGATCAGTGGGGAACTAGCCCTCATACTCCACACTAGGGTTGCCACCTTTTGCCATTTGACCCCAAGACTCCTATAGGCCAAATGCGAGTCTCAGGATCAGATTGCAAAAGATGGCAACTAGGGTTGTCACCTTCGCAAATATTTAAGGAATGTTTATGAAAAATACATGTTGAAGGGCCTGCATTGATGACTAAGGTGCAAATGCAGGTCCTGCAACATGTATTTTTCATAAGTGTTCCTTACACATTTGCATAGGTGACAACCCTATTCCCACCCTCTTGCAAATTGCCTATTCCATCCCTCCCCCAGGTTCCTTTGTTTTCCACTCCCCACCCCGAAAAGCAGTATGATTCCTCCCCACAAATCCCAGCATTTGAAGACATGCATGAATAGAATGCCACAAACAAATCTCCAACCCCAAGGGTGCCTCAATGTTCAAAAATCATGAGCTGCGCCCTAAAAATCATGAAACTTAAATAAAAAGAACCCAAATCTTTCTGGGCTTGGTACTCTCCCATTTGTGAGAATGGGAGGAGCCACTCGAAGAAGAACAGAAGGTTGCTGCCTTGTAAACAAAGTTCTTCGAGATGGCTCTAAACATTCTCACAAATGCCCACCCTTTGGAAGGAACTGTTGGGTATCTATAAGTGGGAAGGAGGTGCTTTATATACTGAGGGGGCAGGGAGGAGGCTTGAGACTGTCACGGGGTGATTTTTCAAACTAGTGAGCTTGATATATGCTGGTAGAGTTTTTTTGCCAGCCAGGGTTGTTTGTTTTTTTTAAAAAGCAAAAAAAACAAGCTTCGGAGCAGCCTGCAAGGAGGCAGGGAGGGAGCGCGCAGCGGAATAACGGCTTCGCACAATAAGTGTAGGGGAGGACATCCCAGAATTATTTCTTTGCTGCCTGCACCGCCACAGCATATGCTCTTAAACTAGCTTTATGCTGCAATCGGTCAGCTTCGTGTGTGAGTCCGACGCCACTGTTGCTCCAACCGCCGTCCATCTTGCTTCATCTGGTGCAGGTCCTCCATGAACCACAGTTACCCCTGCCATCGGCGTTCCGGAAGCGGATGCCATAGGGCTGTTCGGTCAATTGTCTCAGTCAAATAGCTGTTCCAAACAGCAATGAGGCCATCGAGTGAACGGTCATCAAGATTAGGAGGTAATTCCCCTAGAGCATTCCGGAACCTTTCTGGTTCCATAAGTCTCTGGGGGCAGACCCAATGAACCGGTCCTACACCTTTGCGGGGGCTGACATGTGCAAGGAGTCTAGTCTGGAGGAGGCAATGATCCGTCCATGATAGGGGTAAAGTTGTCACATCCCCCCCACCGGATCCCCCGCCTCAAGGCCTGTGCAGAATATCACGTCACGGGTATGGCCCCCCTCGTGTGTTGGACCCCTAGCCATCTGAGACAGTTCTATGGTTGTCATGGCATTCATGAATCCACGCTCTGCTCCCCCAAGACTGACGTCGGCGTGGATATTGAAGTCCTCCAGGACCAAAGCCCTCATGGACCACAAGACCACCTCCGATACCAGTTCTGCTAGAGCATGTAGGGATGTTGCCGTACAGGTAGGTGTGCGGTATATCAGTAACAGCCCTAATCTGTCTCCAATCAAATTGAACACAAGGTGGACCCCCTCCATGCCCATGATAGTCTGCACAGGATACCACCTCACAGACTAGGTATCCTTAAAAACAGCAGCTACACCGCCTCCCCGCCCCTCTGCTCTGGGCTGGTGCTGTACAGAGTACCCATCTGGAACAAGGTCAGCCAGTATTGGCCCCAATTCATTGTCCAGCCAGGTCTCTGTAACACCTTGAACTACTGAAATTGCCTTTAGGTATTCTGTGACCTTACTATAACCAAGTAGCTCAAGAAATTTCATAAACAGGTCAGTTTTGCAAACTCAAGAGGTTTAGATAATTTAAAGTAAGTCAGGTAAACTCACTGGGTGATTTTTCCAAGTACACCTGCAAAACATTAAAGTTTTATCTTGTCTACATCAGATAAAATGTAGGTATTACTGCAATTATGTTATAAAGATGTCCCCCTTTCTAGAAAGGTCAGGGTTAGAGCTGAAACAGGTACCTAATTTGGTAGCCATGGGTAATACCCGCACTGTCAAATACGATGGCAGGTATTCAATGGACTACTCGATTACTGACTGGGAACCTGGATACCTGAAAAACAGGTGCTTTATGGTGTCGTTTTTTTTTTATTATTTGTGTTACCATTTGGTAAATTGGGGTGGAAAAACCAAAAAATCAGGATGAATAACTGAAAAATTGGGACCAGAAGTCAACATTACAGGATTGGAGGTCGACATTCTGAGACATCAGGTAATTGAATTGGGTCAAAATCTGGTACTAATCGGCATCCAAAATTTTGAGTTGATTCAGGTACCAGAAATATGATGAGTATACCCATTTTTATGGGATCTTGTTTCAGTTCTGCTCAGGGTATCTGTGAAGTTTAACCATCCCATAATCCACTTAAAAGATATATGCCATGTGTTTCCATAGGAAAGAACAGACTAAGGTAGATGTTCCCAAACTGTTGGGTCCCCAAATGGGGTTACAAGAGTGATGTTATTTTATATATTTTGTATGCTTCGTGTCATGAATAATTCCATGACTCCAAACATATGAAGTATATTTAAACCTCAAAGTAGGGTCATATGGGCAAAATCTTGAGAACCACTGGAATAAGGGATATTAGATGCTGTCAATTTCTTGCCTTCTGTGCTAATTTAAATCTCACATTGGAATCCATTGATTTTGAATTGCATCAAATTGTGGGGGCGAAATGAAATTTTTGAAATTTTTGTGTGTATCAGTTAGCACACTACAAGAGGGGGGGTCTATTGGCAGGATAGGACTGAACAGTATGGTAGGCTTTTAAAATTCTAAATATGATTTTATTTTCCTTAGAGTGAAAAGGCTTCCAATATAAGCTAAGACAAGTGCTAGTGCTCTAGAAGTAACCAGAGAGTTTCCCTCAAAGTTTAGCCAATGTGTAAATGCTATGTATGCAGTTTGCTTTAGTTCTGTAAGATGTATATCCAATATGCCCAGCGGGAAATACACACTTTCATCTACTGCAATCTGCAGCCACCCAATTACGCTACTTACTAGTAGATTACAGTAAAACAGACTTTGGTCAAATGGAAGCATAAGTATTAAAGTAGCATCAGTTCCACCAGTGCAAGCAGGCGCATTTTTGCTACACTCAGCTTTCCTGAAGTAATTTTAAGACATAAGCACAAAGAAATAGGATTTGTTATACCTTCAGGGGTGGGGCTGACTCAGGTGAAGAAACTTACTATAATTAGTAGTTATGTGGGTGACTCTGTAGTGAAACTTCACCTTTAGATAGCTGGAAGGATTTTCAGCACTCTGGTTTATAATAATAATAATAATAAGTGAATGAGAACTGTAAAACTTATATCTGAAGTTCTACAGCACTTTTGAGCTGAGGATACTTTAAAGCAAAGAGACACCGAATGCTATGATTACCTGCGAAAAAAGGATTCTTTATTCCATAAATATGGTACATTTATAGCATCTACTTTCTAACCTAATTACAGCTTTGCCAAAGTGAAATGTTCATAAATTGTAACTTATTTCCCGTAGAAGTCATGAGGCTGGCTTTAAAATTATTAGTTTTATTTAAAACTTAGATTTTTTCAAATTATGTTATTTGTGAGCTTGATGACACACTGCAATCAAATTTTAAGTTTTTTCTCCACAATTAGGAGGGTTAGAAACTTTGTTTTAGATGGAAGTGGAGGGTTTTACCAAAAATCTCATAATTTTAGGTCTTAATAATCCCTTACAATAATAATTTTTAAAATACAATTGTGAGTTGGCAATCCTGCTACTATTGTTATACACATTGCCTGGAAATTTGCATTGGTTAAGTATTAGTTTGTATAGAGATGTACACAAATTCTGGGCTGATTTCTGCATGTTCAAGGACATTTCTTTGGTCTAGAGCCACAGATATATATATTTTTAGAAGACCTGAGGGGCTGTTATAAATATCTAGTCTGACCTGTCTAACCCAGGTCATAAGATTTCACACAGTAATTCCTGCATGGAGTTACTGATATATGACTGACCTATATGCCATGGTTTTGGAAACCCATCTAAGCTTGATGTAACGGCTTCATGTGACAGAAGATCTAGCCCAAACCCAGGAAAATCGCTTCCAATTTTTAACTGCTGTCCCTGATTAAAATGTGTGCCCTATTTTTCTAGTTAGATCTTACAGCTATTAGATTATGTTATGACTTTGGGCGTTTCTCATAGGTAGGGCATGGACAGCAACTGTGTGAATGCCATAGATCCAAAAAAACCTGGAGTTGCTGGCAGTAAGCTACTCCCAGTTTGCTGGTAAGCAACACTGCTAGCTGGGAAGGGACTGGGGCTTCTGCAGGTAAACTACAGAAGTTGCTGCCAGTCAGGAATTAACCCTCCTACATATCTGGGGTCATTAGCTGACCCTACAGGGTACAAAAACATGTAAACATTTTCCCACTCCATACTCTATGTAATCTCCTACACTACAGGGAACTATTGTCCTGTGTGTTACACACACACACACACACACACACACACACACACACACCACTCAGTTTTATTTTTTTTTATTTAAGAATTTCACTAGAAGGTTGGGGTCAGTTAGACCCCAATTAAAGTGAATGGGAAGAACACTGCACGACCAGAACTTTTCCTTTCTATTATTCTCAAACTATGATGAAGAATAATCTCTTATTAGTGGCCGTTTTTACATGGACGCTGCCCCCCCCGGTTCGGTGTTCCGGCGGGTGTTGGGGGGGGGGCATCTGTATAAACAGCGGTGGGTAGGGGGATGGGTGTGCACCTGTGTAAACACCACAGGTGGTGGGTGTTTGTGAGTGCGTGCTCCCAAAACACACCCACCTCCACCCATCACCCACCCACAGGACCCTTCGGAAAACTGGAGGAGGCCCTGTGGGTGGAGATGGGTGTAGGTGGATGGAGTAGGTGTGTGTCCATGTAAACAGCCACACACACATCTCTGCCCACCGTGGTCAAACACCCATCTCCCCACCCACCTCCGTCTGTGTAAAAACAGCCTGTGTCATATCATTTTATATACGTCAAGCTTCTGCGGGTTTTATGTTGCTTTAATTGTATTTTAGTTATGTATTTTTAAATATTGTTAGCTGCCCTGAGTTGCTTATAGCAGAAGGGGGCAGCATATACATTTTAATAATAAATAATAATAAATAATAATGAAAATTACCTGACCCCAAACATGAGGCGGGATACATGTTGGATTTGATGTTTTGTACCAACCTAGAAAGAGGGGATCCGATTAGCGGGGGTGTTGTTGCAACACCATTGTCATGGTTGGACCATTACCTGCTCAAGGCTCAAATCCCTGCCCTCGTCAAATTGGTGGCCCAGTTAGATTGGTGTGCCCACGGAGACTGATGGATCCAGTTGGTTTCCAGGACTCTATGGGACATATACCCGCTGACCTTGATGGCTACTCTGTGGAGGACCTGGTCACTTTGTAGAATGGCATTTTGACCATGTTCACTGACACAGTTGCACCCAGGTGTCTGCTCCTATTGCTGTGGCAGCGCAGGGCCCCCTGGTATACAGACAGCCTGAAGTGGCTGACGCAGGAGGGTAGGCTGTAAGAGCACAGATGGCACTCGACTCACACTGAAGCCAACCGATTGTGACATAAAACATTTTTGAAAGACTATGTCGTGGCTGTGATGGTGGCAAAGAAGGCTTTTTACTCCACCATAATAGCATCTGCAAAGTTTCATCGAGTGGACGTGTTCCTGGTGGTGGTGAGAGGTCTGGTCAATCTGGTCTGTCTCCACCAGGAATTAGAATCCTCTACAGTATGCTGTGATATTTGTATTAATTACTTCTCAGACAAAATCGCTCGTATTCACCACGACTTGGGCACTGCTGTTTTAACTGCAGAGTCAGAGTTTGGGGTTATAGAAGCTCAGTCTTGTCCTGCTTAGGTATCTTCCACCAATGTTGGGTTTTTCCTTGGGGTAATGCAGGCAACTAGTTGTGAATTAGATCCTTTTTTGGAAAGGTTATTGAATGGGTGGGTTGCCCGCCAGCTCCAGACTCATCTTGACACTATCGAGTTCCTGGACCCATTTCATTCAGCCTATGGCACAGAGACTGTGCTTGTGACCGTGGTTGATGATCTGTGCCTGGAGATCAATAGGGGAAGGAAATTGTACCCTATTGATCCTGTTAGATCTTTCAGCAGCCTTTGATACAGTGGATCATGAGGTGTTGTTGACACGTCTGCAGGATCTGGCACAGGTATGCACATAGGCGACATGTTGGGGAGGGCATGGGGGCAGGTGCCCCCCCCGATTTTTTGACTCTCACACACCCCGCCCATTGGTCATCAGCCTGTGCACGGCCAGACATCCATTCCTCCTCCAGCTCCTCTTCCTCCCCTGACCTCCCACAGTGTGCCAGAAGAGGAGGGGCTGGGGAGGCACCCAGGAACAGACAGCGGCGGCATTCATCAGTGAGGAGTCAGTCAGAGTCAGATCCCCACCCAAGTATCCATGGTTGACTCCCACATGCATTAATTGCATTTAGCTCCATGCAATGAAGCCCTCTGCAGAGTGTTCCTCTAACTGAAACCCACTTCCAGAGAGAGAAGCTTGTGTGCCCTGCTCTGCCCAACAAGGTGGCTAGTCATGGAACTGGAGGTGCAGCCAATGGTCCCCCCAAAGCCCATGCTTTTCAAGCTGAGGAAAGTTTGCAAGAGATGGGAGATGCTGCTGCTGCAGCAGCTGGACTTCATCTGTATGATCCTCTTCTTCATGGGGTGCTAGTAGCACAGGCATTCTTGTGACTGGTGTGTGTGTGTGTGTCTGCATTTCCTTGCCACGTGGTGTGGGGTTTGTGTGCCCCTTCATTTTCTGCATGTTTATGTTTGGGAGGGGATGCCAGCTTTGCCGTGTCATGTAGTTTGGTGTTTGTGTGCTCCTGTGCAGCTTGTATTGTTATGGTTGGGGGGGGGGCAGCTTTGCCTTGATATGTGGTTTGGGGTGCTAGGTTTTACATTCACACAAGTCATGCAAATTAAGGGTGGGGCTATGCAAATTAGGGGTGGGTGTATGCAAATTAAGGTGAGTGGGACTATGCAAGTTGTGTCCCCCAGGTTCAACAGTTGCCTCTGGCTGCATGGGATTGCTCTTGAGTGGTTCCATTTGTTCCTGTCAGGGAGGTCTAAGCAGTAGGGATGGGCGAACGCTGTTCGGTAGTTCGGTGTTCGGCCCGAACTCGGCCTGTTCGGACAACCGAACACGAACACGAACACACCAAACGGACCGAACACCGAACACCGAAATGGCGAACACACCGAACGGAACCGAACACCGAACGACAAAATGGCCGAACAGTTCGTTCAATTCGAATCGCGTTCGGTTGTGTTCGGGTGGCTAAAACATGGTCTTCTGTCAGGTCACTGGAAGGCCAAATGTAGCAGGGAGGGGGAAGTCATTTGACTCAGCTAGGAGCAGACTTCCAGGCACCAGTGGTGAGGGGCTTGGAGTAGCAGCCAGCCTGATGAATCACCATCTCTTTTCGCCTCAGACCACTGGCTTGGCAGTCTATGATTGGCCACGGGCTAGGCTGCACGGAGCCAATGGGGCTGATTTGAGGCGGGCGCAGCAAGAAACAAAACTGTCTGCCTCCCCCCTTCCCAATACCTTCTGAGCTAGTCACTGTTCCTGAGCAGCAGGCGTTTCAGAAGGCTCCCTCACCCAGCATTTTCCAGCTCCCCAATCCATTGCCATCCTCCTCCTATTTCACCCATCCAACCCATCTACCCCCATATTCTCATTTATTTACATTAGCTTTGATAGATTTAGTTGTTATTTTTTGTTTTTATCCCTCCCTGTGTTCAATCTTCAATCTTCCTCCTTCCCTCCCCCCTCCATTGAATATTCCCTCCCCATTCCCTTCCCCTGTTTTTTTGATTCATTAGAGTAGTAGTATATTAATTTATAGATTGATTTAGGTTTCATTTCAGTTTTGTACCCCTCCTTGTCTTGTTTGTGATTGCCCCCCAACCCCCATCCCATATATTCATAGGTAGATAGATAGGATTAGGTCGATACATTTTTGTTTTGACATAGTAGGAGTAGTTTAGTTTAAGGTTTACTGATAGAGTTTACTGTTTTCTGTGATTCAGCTTTAGGGTTTGTTGGAGTTATTCATAGCATTAGAATACATTTATTAGTTAGGTAGTTAGTTAGTTAGTTATTAGTGTAGATAAATATTTGATAAAAAAATTCAACAAATTTTTTTTAAAAAATTATATATTAAAAAACATTGTTTTTTTCGGGAGAAATGGAGAAGGGAAGGAGAGGCTGAACGGCCGAATGGCCGAACGCGAACGCGCGAACCACCCGAACACCGAACGACTGAACACGAACGCACAACCCGATGGCGAACGAACCGAATGACCGAACACGAACGTACGACCTGCCCGAACAACCGAACACGAACAGCCGAACCGAACGGGCGAACACGAACGCGAGGTATGACCGAACGACCGAACACAAACACACGAACCGAACGCGGACGAACCGAACGGACGAACACGAACACACGAACCGATTGCGGCCGAACCGAACGGCCGAACACGAACCGCGATCTGTTCGCCCATGCCTACTAAGCAGGTGATGATGGACAATTGCTCGTTGTCACCTCGTGACCTCCCTTGTGGGGTCTCACAGGGTTCCATCTTATCTCCCCTCTTGTTCAACGTGTATATGAGGCTGCTGGGTGAGATCATTCAGAGGTTTGGAATGAAGTTTCATCAATAGTTTTTTTAGTTTTATTACGGGCAAGCTTTCGCTATATGCCCAACATAAAGCAACAAACAATACAACAAACAATACATACATAAAATACATAAAATAACAATAAAAAAAACAAAATAAACAAATAGAATGCAACTACTGACCATTGCATTCAATTGTCTCTGCTTAACTATAGTGTCATCAATATGTTGATGACACCCAGCTCTTCCTCTTTTTTTCATCCGATCCAGGTCCTGAGTATCCTGCAGTCTCAGTGCTTACACAAAGCCTGGTTGGGGACTGGATGAGGATGAGTCAATTGAGGCTGAATCCGGACAAGACTGAAGTGATGATAGCTGGCTGGCCCTGTGACTTGGGGGGGGGGGGGGAATTGGAACTCTTGTTATTAATTATTATTATAAACATTTATATAGTGCCAGTCGTGTGACCTGGTGCTGTACAGAACATAGAATTAGACGCGGTCCCTGCCTGTGGCTTACAATCTATTGATGGGGTCCAACCCCCTTTGGTCACTCAGGTTCGCAGCCTTGGAGTGCTTCTGGGCCTTTAGGTTGCGGCGGTGGTTAGAAGTTCTTTCCACCATCTCTATCTCGTGAGGAGACTGCAGTCTTTTCTTTCTGATTCAGACTTGGCTACTGTCATCAATGCTTTCGTCACCTCACGGCTAAATTATGAATGTTTATTGTTACGCGTGTAGCACAAAGCTGTTGCACAATTTAAAAGAAAAACAGCCAAATATTCAGCCCATCCGTACACATTTAACATGAACAAAAGGAATACCTTATACATCTTAATACAGCCGAATTAACCATACAATATACACCATAAGTCAATCAGCCTAAATCAATGTTTCCTACCGGTGCCCTTGATTCCAGAAAGCACTGTCTAAGATAAAAGGCTTTAGTTAAATAAATCGCTATAGCCCGGGAAATAGTTGATTGGGCATCCGATAGGGCTAATAGCATACTCTGACCACCCAGGGTAGTGGCTCAGCGAGGGAGACACTAATACTTCCTCACGAAGTTGATCATATAAATGACAAGTGAATAGGACATGCTCAGTTGTCTCGATTGCCTGATGGTCAAAAGGGCATTGACATGAATCCATTGCTAGACCACAAATCCGTCCATCTATAAGTGCTGTGGGTAGGGCATTGAACCGTGCCCTCAAAAACAATAACCTCCCACGACTTGGAATAGAGGATGTCAGATAGGATGCCATAGATCCCCATGGCGGCAGCACAGAAAGGTAGTTAGCCATATGGGTCAAAGTCCTAATTTTGGAAATCTCTTCCTGTCTAGCCACATCCCTGAGTCTAAGCAGGAGCTGAGTCTTGGCCAAACACCGCTCCATACCCACGAAATAGTTAAGCGAAAAGCCCAGGCTGGCAAGGAGCAATTCTACTGCCCTAACCCAACAACCCCTGTATGCATCCTCCAGCCAAAATTTGCACAGACCTGAGTGGCCAACTTCAGACAATCTGAGCCAAAACCTTAATATCAGGTCACTAGCCACCTCCACCCAGATACTTTGTCCAAACTCGAGCCTGACTGCAGCATCCGGGGTTCCATTTGGGACCCTACCAAGGTTCCTTAGAAATTTTGACTGCATCAAATTCAGTTTGATTTGAGACGGCTAAATTATTGCAATGTGCTCTACATGGGGCTACCCTTGATATCTGTTTGGAAGCTGCAGCTGGTGCAGAATGTGGCGACCTGACTCTTTTTTGGAATGAGTCACTGGGAGCACAATACACCAGTGCTCTGGAACCTGAACTGGCTGACCGATAACTTTCCGGTCACAATTCAAGGTGCTGAGTTTGACCTTTAAAGCCCTAAATGACCTGGGTCCCACTTATCTGAAAAACCACCTATCCTACCATGCTCTATTGCGGCCCCTGCAGTCGACCGGAGGCATCCTCCTGTGAGTTCCACCTGACCGTACAATGGGGACCCACAGGAGGGTATTCTCGGTTGCTGCCTCAGTCCTATGGAACTCTCTCCCCCTGGAAATCCATTTGAGTTCAAGCCTGAGCATTTTTTGGAGGAGATGCAAAATGTTTCTTTTTAGTAAAGCATTTGGCAGGTGGGGATAGGAATTAGGTGGAAGGATTGGTGGACTGGGGTTGGGGTGGGTGTTTATTTTGTTTTTTGTTTTTTCTGAATTGAAAAAATGTTTTAATTGTGTTTTATATTTTTGTAAGCCGCCCTGAGCCTTTGGGAAAGGGTGAGGTAAAAATGCTAAGAAATAAAATAAAATAAACATACATATGTACACACACTACTGCCCCTGGCCCCATTAGCCCTCTTCCCTGCCCCCAATTCCCCTGCCACTGCTGCCTACTTCTCTTACTCAGCCCCCAGATTTCCTCTGCCCCCCTGCTCCTCTGAACTCCTGAGCATTCGTCCAGATTCCGAGTGCCAGCCTGAACACTCTGAACCTTGGCAAATATTCGTGAATTTTTTCAGGTTCCACGTGTTCGGGCTGGCACTTGGAATCTCGATGAATTCTCAGAAATTCAGAGGGGCAGGCATCACAGCAGAGGAGCAGAGGGAAGCGGGGGGCTGAGTAAGGGAAATAGGGGAGGAGGACACTCACCAAAAGCAGCGAGGAGCCGGGCGCATTGCTCTCTTTGGACTTTGCCACAGTGCATTATCTGGGGTCTATCAGACCCCCCCATAGCAATTACTAGTTAGCAACACAATAGCTGCTTTATGTTGATGCAGCAGTTAGATGCTTACATTATTTGGACTGGCAACCATTGTAGGAGATGACTGTTTCTACTTCAACTAGGGAAAAAATGGTTAAGCTTTGGGTACCGAGCAGGAATATTGCCAACTTGCCTGGGGCTGCTTATAATGTAGCAGGTGTTGATCCTTGCAGCAAGAAAAGAGGCAGGTTGCTCATCAACCTCAGGCTCATCTTGATGCTATCAGTTTCCTTGATCATTACTACGATTCATTTTTATAGTGCTACTAGGCATACGCAACCCTTTATAGTCACAGATTTTGGGGACAGGTGGGCTTACAATCTAAGATGGACATGGGTGAGGGGAACACAGGGAGAGGCAGACAAACAGACAGACACATTTTACAGATGGGGAACTGAGTCTGAGAGCTTGTGACTTGCCCAAGGCCACCCAGTGAGTTCATGGCTAAGGCAGCCATTCAAACCCTGGCTTCCCAGGACCAAGTCCAGCACCTTCTCCACTGCACCACACTGGCTCTCTAAGCCGAGAGGTTGTGACTTGCCCAAGGTCACAGTGAGTTCATGTCTAGGGCAGAATTCAAACCCTGACCTATCAGGTCCAATTACAGCACCTTAGCCACTAAACTGGCTCTTTTTCAGTCTGGCTTTGACCCATTTGACTCTGGCATTCATCCTGGATACGGTACAGAGACCGTGCTTGTGGTTTTGGCCAACGATCTACGTCTGGAGATTGACAAAGGAAATGGCATGCTGTTGACCTTGCTAGATCTTTCAGCAGCCTTTGATATAGTTGATCATGAGCTGTTGACATAGTTGCAGGACCTGGCAGAGATACATGGGACTGTTCGAGTATGTAATGTCTACATAATTTAAATGACATAGTTTACCTAGTAGATTTTACCTGCTATAAGTTCCTCTTTATCAGTTTACAATGTACATTTTAATATTTTGATTGAAATATTATTGTTGTTATATATAGTTTCTGTGCCTCTTTATATTTCTGGAATATAGGGTCACTTAGATCTCAGTAACCTTTTGTGTGCAGTGTGCTTTTAACATTGGTGTCATGTCATTAAAGGCCCCAGATACAATCTCTGTATAGTTGTACCCCTGTACTATAAACAATAAGCGTAATAAATTTTATATTTAAATTGGAGTCATTTTCAAATACATCTTATTTCGTTTGTGTAGGTTTTTTTAAACTGTGACTTAATTGGGGGTCTATCTGATCCAAATAGCAGATTATTAAAGTGCTTTTTTCAAACATAGGAGAATTAAAAATTGTGAAAGCATTTTAGTTTTAAATACAGTGTTTCAGTGGTGTTCCCCAAAAGACATATAAAAAAGGTAATAAGAGCTCATTTCTCTTACTAGAAATTACCATGAAACATTACCAGATAACATCAGCCCTTTTAGCAGAGAACCACACTGTGGGCAAATTGTAGTACACTGGGTTTGACTAGATGCCCTCTGATGCACCTTACAACTCTATGATTCCATTGGTTATTGGCCTAGATGCCAATGTCCTTTCCAGATTCCTTGATTTCTGGGCTATAGGATGAATCAATTTACTATACCCTAGTATATAGCTAGTGTATAACTTCTTTATAGCTAGGACAGTACTGGGTCATACTTTTAGCTGGTGTAACTCCATTGACTTGAACAAAATCATGTCAACAGTTGGAGAATATAATCCCCTATGTTTAGCCTGTGTGTGTTTTCTGTATATACAGCATTTATTATAAGATTGCATTTTCTTCCCAGCCTTTTGGACTTCACAGGATAAACCAGTTTGGCTACAAACAGTAATTGAATTAAAAAGAATGAAAAGGGGAAAAAGACGTAATTCTATAGTTATGGGATTATAAAGGATATAAAAAGGCATATAACAGTAGATGTAGTATTTATTAATTCAATAAAAATTCAAACATCTAAGTAAAGCATGAGCTACAGAATGAGAAGAATGCACAAAGAAAAAATATTACTGATTCCCTGTCTTCCCCAGCAGGTGTCAGTATAAGCCAGTGCTAGCCAAAACGGGAATTGAAATACAAACTACTGAATCACAAACACGTTTAACAACAAAGAGAAAAAGAGAAAAACTGTAATAAGAGTGCAGCTTCTTTTTGACAACATTTCAAGCCACTCAGGGCCAGCCTTAACACAGGGTGACCTGGGGTGGCTGCTTCGGGCCCCACTCTTTCTGAGGGCCCCGTAATGGCCTCTATTTTTTACCCAGACAGGTTGTGAGGGAACCACTTAGTGGGGCCTCAAACATGACCCACAGAGGTTGCCCCTAAAGGGGAGGGGTCACCAGGGCCCTTGCATTTTATCTTTGTCCTGGGCCCCGCAAATCCTAAGGCAGTAAAGAAATAAAAAAATTAAGATATTAACTGTTGAAAGCATGCAGAGAAATTGTGCAGAACTCTGGTCTTAGATAACTTTACACTTAGTGTGTAAATCTGAGTGGGATGACAGACTAGAAACAAGTGAAAGCTATTTTTCTAACTATTGGCCAACTTTTCAAAAGGGACTCAACTCTGCCTCTAACTTGCAGTTAGTCCCAATTTTGCACTGAATTTGGTTATTGTATTATATACTTATTTTTTAGAACAGCATATTAGACTCTGAATACAGGGACAAAACACAAGTATCTTATCTACAGATGCCTGCTAAATGGATCCTAATAAGCAAAAGAATTCCCACAATCAAGCCTCCTCAGAAGAGCGTCAGTTTAACAACTTAGGCCCCAATCCAAGGTCTGCATGTGTCTACACCAAATCTACATGGTGCTACACAGGAAGTCCACCATTTATTTATTAGCATTTATACCCCAACATTCCCTGAAGGTTCAGGGCAGTTTACAAAAAACATAAAATACAATTAAAAAACATTAAAATACAACCCCCCCAAATCCCAACCCACTCCAAGCCCCCAACAACCTCCCACCTAATCCCTCTTCTGCCCACCAAATACTTAGAAAGAAAAGTTTTACACTGCCTCAGAAAGATGCTCAGGCCTGGACTCAGATGGACTTCCAGGGGGAGGGAATTCCATAACATTAAGGCAGCAACTGAGAACGGAAAATGCCCTCCGCTGAACCCTCATAGACTGAACAAGAGCTACAGGGAGAACCCATAGGATGCCCTCGGCCAACCACAAAAGTCATAATTGAGCATGGTAGGAGAGGTGGTCCTTCAGATACACGATCACAGGTTGTTTATTAATTATTAATTATTATTATTATTATTATTATTAAGCATTTATATAGTGCCAGCAATGTACCTGGCACTTTATAATTGTAAGAAAGAGACATGGTCCCTGCCCCAGTGGGCTTACAATCTAAGAGAGACAAGGTGTGGGGGAGAGAAAAAGGGCAAGGGGGAAACAGCGGAAGAGACAAGGATATATATATGAACTCATGAGGTCTCAGGTGCACATGCTTGGCTTAGTTACAAAGGTGTAGTTACTCATTTAATGTTACACAAAATACAATGATTCAGGATAAGTCAGCAAGGGGGCGAGGGGAACGAAGAGCCAGGGAAAGCTTGACGGAAGAGATGGGTTTTGAGGAGAGATTTGAAGATTTGGGGGGAGGAAGCCAAGCGAATGTGTTCAGGGAGGGAGTTCCGGGCATGGGGGGCTGCCAGGGAAAAGGGGTGGATGCATTTAGAGGAGCAGGGGAGCTATGAGCAGGTGAGGGTGGTGGAAGAGGAGAAGTGGAGCTCCCAGACAGGAGTGTAGTGGGAACTGAGTGCTGAGAGAGAGGGAGGAGCAACACCATGAAGAACCTTGTAAGTAAAAAACAGGAGTTTGTGCAGAATGCATTCTGGAAAAGGGAGCTAGTGAAGAGAGGAGAGGAGGGGCTGTACGTGGTCAAAGCAGCAGGCAAGGTGGATGACCTTGTCAGCAGAGTTATGAACAGAAATGAGGAGCAAGGTGAGAGCAAGGAAGGCTAGTGAGAAGGAGGTTGCAATAGTTAAGGTGAGAGATGACCAGGGCATGGACCAGGGTTTTAGCAGAGGAAACAGTGAGGAAAGGATGTATCTTAGCAATGTTGTGCAGAGAGAAGTAACAGGATTTGGCAGTTTAGGGCTTTAAAGGTCAAAACAAGCCCTTGAATTATGCCTGGAAAGCTATAGGTATCCAGTGCAGACTCTGGAGCACCGGTGCAATGTGCTCCCGATGACCTCTCCCCAAAAAGACCCGTACCACTGCATTCTGCACCAGCTGCAGCTCCTGAACAGTCAGCAAGGGCAGCAAGGGCAGCCCCATGCAGAATGCATTGCATGCATTGACCTTTTGCACCAACAAACCCTAATGACCACTAGAGATAGTGAGTTAGTGTGAGTGTCACTTTAACCTTTCCTGATCTCTGATTCTAAGCCCCCTCCCAGGTGGTATGTGCCCAGGAAGCTCCTATTGGACTTCCTCCTTCTACCTGACCTTTCGCCATTCCTATCTTCTCTCTCTGACCTTCAACATGTCCGGCCACCATGCTGGTGGCAGCTAGCTAGTAAGACCTAGGTATAGGCCTTTCCTATCACAATGTACTTCTCAATAAAGTAGATTATTTTAATCTAGAAACAATCTCCAAGGTGTTGATTACTACTAAGCTGTTGCTACTAACAATTCAAGCTGCTTTTGGTTTTTTGGTTTTTTGACCATTAATAAAATTCCAACATAGGGTTATGGGCCCAGAATCCTCCTGAAGATCCTAACAGATTTTTTGGAATTCGAATTGAATCTCGAAGGAGAAAAGCACAGCTTATTTTTGTACCTGGTTTTCATTTTGGAACAAGAGGAGCAACATGGAGCAAGCTCAAGGGAACCTCAACATTCCAAAGCTGGAAGGAGTGAATTTCAAAGATTGGAATTTCCTCATGCAATCTTAATTAAAGAGTCAAGGTCTTTATGAAGTGCTGATAACACAAAGACCCACTGCTGCAGGAGCTGAACAAAAGAACTGGGACAGACAAAATGACAAAGCTTTTGGAATTCTTGGGATGCATGTAAGTCCAAAACTGTTTGTTCATTTTGAAAATGTAGCTTTAGCCAGTGAAGTCTGGGACAAGCTGAAAAATCTTTATAACCATAAAAGCTCCAGCGAAGCAATTTTTATAATACAGAGATTGTGTAATATGAAACTTAGAGTGACAATCCTACTGAGCACATAAGCGAAATACAATCTCTTGCAAAAAAGACTGAAAGACTTGGGAATAGATCTTGGAGAAAATGGGGTTGTGGTTTTTGTTTTGAATTCTTTACCTTCTTCATATGAATATTTGAAGAGTGCTATAGAAGTTTCAGATAAAGTTGTTGCTCTGGATTATCGATCTAGCAAATTGAATGAATGTTTTATCAGAAAGCCAAAGCAAACCTCTGCAGATCAAATTACAGCCTTTAGCTCAAAGAAAGAAGTCTTCAAGAGATGTTTTTCCTGTGGTAGTGACAGACATTTACGTGTTAATTGCCCAAAGGCCAAGACAATGGGAAAGCCTAAAGCACCCATTTCTGCTGAGACAGAGAGTCTTCAGAAAACTGCCAGCTCTGAAGGAAAGTGTCAGCAGCCAAAGGGAAGAATAAAAGGTTTCAATGCAATGTCAGAAGTCAATGAAAATGTTCTTTATATTGATTCTGGTGCTTCTGAGAACCTCCTCAAGGATATAGAAATGTTTTCAAAAATTGAAATGGATTACACAGTCCCAATTTCCCTAACAGATGGAAGACAAGTCTTTTCACAAGGACAAGGTGAAGCTAAGATCTTTTGCAAACTCCCAGATGGAGAAATTGAGCAAGTAAATATACATAAGGCCTTATATGTGCCTTTGTTAAAGAATAACTTAATCTCTGTGAAATATGGAGTTAAGAATGGCTGCAAATTTGAACTCATGGATGATCATTGCTATGTGACAAGAGAAGGTAACTCAATCTTGTCTGCAACTCTAAGAGACAGTGGGCTCTTTGAAGTGTTAGTGAAAATGCAAATTCAGCAATCACAAATGCACTCAGACTCTGTGATAAAACTTGGCATCGCAGGCTAGGCCATAGAGACGTTAATTTAATTCACCAGCTTGAGAAGGGGAAGTTGATTAAAGACTTTAAGCTGCAACTGTGTACTGGAGCATTGGAGGAAATCTTTACATAGTTTCTTTTATTGATGATTTCTCAAAATTTGCCTATGTTTACACCTTGAGAGAGAAAAACCAAGTGTTTGAAAAGTTTAAAGAATATGTTGCATTGGTCAGCAACAAGTTTGGGAGAAAGCCTCAGAGACTAAGGTCAGACAATGGAGGTGAATATATCTCAAATGCCATGAAATCCTTTCTGAGAGAACAGGGAATTGAGCATGAGACTACAGCCCCATATTCTCCTGAGCAGAATGGTGTTGCAGAAAGGAAAAATAGAACCCTACTGGAGATGGCCAGATGTATGTTGAAAGATGCAAGTTTGCCAAGCAAGTTCTGGGGAGAAGCAGTGATGACTGCCAGCTATCTGCAGAACAGATTGCCAACCAAAGCCATAGAGAAAACTCCATTTGAACTGTGGTTTGGACACAA